>CAIGRT010147627.1:0-16059 GCA_903798405.1 Fraxinus platypoda | reverse complement strand
GATTTATCTCAATAAATGCTCACTTTTTGCTCTTAGAATAGTTGAAGTTGAATGCAAAGTGATGAGTTGGTATTTTTAGGTGAAAAATCATCAAAAACTCTGTCCAACCGGACGACCCATACCGGACGAGTCAGTGACCGTTTGTGTCAGAATTCAGTATGTTCAAATTTTTGACCGTTGGCAAAATCCTACCCTACCGGACGTCCGGTAGGAATACCGGATCGTCCGGTACAACAGATTTTCCCATTTTTCATTTTCTACAAGTTTTGACAAATGTAATCTTTGGAATGACGTTTTTACTTGATCTTTCAAGATAAGTGACACTTTTAAATATTGAGATAATTACCTTTGAAATATAGTCTTTATGCAAATATTTTTATATCATGATTTTTCATGCATAAAAACGATTTTAAGTTTGTCACGATTCATTGCCAAGTACTAAAGTGTTTTACCTTTACATATGAGTATAAAAAAGTCTAACCGCTTCATTTTGAGAGTCTTGGCATGCATGCTTGACTGTACTTCGACTTTGATTCTTGTTGAGACATCTTTTAACGAGTTTTTCAATATCAATCTTCACAGTCTCCGTTTGATCAATTTTGTTTCCATATTAATCGTTGCATGCAAGTTTCTTGGCCTTGAACCTTGTATCTTCAATTTTATTGATTTGCAATAATCACTATAGACACTCAAAATCAATTTGTTAGAAATAAACACAATTTGTTTGTGATAATCAAAACGACACGTCAACCATAGGTCAACACTTATATATTCTGAAAATCCATCCATTAAATTTAACAACTCATGTCTTGTAGTTGCATCCACCACCCGATCAATTTTGGTGAGTAAAAAGCTATCTTTAGGACAAGCTTTATTCAAGTCTGTAAACTTTTGGCATGTTCACCATTTTTCCTTGCTCTTAGTACTAGTACCGAATTATGGTATCCAAGTTGAGTATTGAACCTCATAGATAAAGCCATTTTCTAATAGTTTATCCACCTCACTCTTTAATGCCTTATACGTTTTGGCGCGCATTAGTTGGAATCTTTGCATCTTTTATTTGATCTTAGGATCGGTCTTCAGGGTATGACAGGCAAATTTGGGATCTATTCCCACCATGTCGGTATATTTTCATGCAAACACATCTAGGTTTGCAGTCAAGACGTTTTTAGCAAGTTCGTAGGTTCGCTTATCTCCTTGCCAATTTTTAGAGCTTTACACATATCTTCTAAGCTTACGGAAAAGCTTTCTAGCTTTTTGAACGTAGCCGTCTCGGACATGAATCAGTTATGTGGGGGTTGACTAACTATTTATTTAGAGTTTATCTCTAAGATTACTCGTTTTGATTATGGTAATGATATTCTTGGGAGCTCTCATGACTCCTTTTTCATTACTTTTATAATTCCAGTGCAGGATTCCCTAATTATAATTTAAGGACTTTTTACCTTTATTCATGGAATACCTCACATATGATTGATGGAGTGAAATGATTATGTTTTCCTGCTTCATGACATGTCGTCCAAGGATTTTTTTTGTATGCAGATTTATCCTTGACGATGTTGAAATTCATATACCCTTGGTATGCTTGGGGCTCATCTCCTATTTTCACTAGTAGAGTGGCTTGTCCATAAAGGACGTACATCCTCTGGTGAGGTGGTAAAGCTCGGACTTAGGGATTTGAGGATCATATTTTCGCATTCTATAAAATGCTTCTTCTTTTAGCATGTTTTCTGTGGTTTTATTGTCTAGGAGCTTGCAGTGAAAACATTCTCCCGTTATTACTGCATGTATCACAATTATCTTATCTTTGGTTCCTGTTTTTCCATTTTTAGGCTTTATGGATTTGATTGAAGAAGTTACAGACTGTAGGTTACCTATTTTCCCAATAGTTTCCGAAGCTGTACTTCATCCTGTTTGTTTACCTTCCAGGTTTTGCATTTTTGCACACTAAGCAACATGTTCGTAATCAACACCTTGATGTCTTCAACTATCCTTTGAATGGCCTCCACTGCAAACTCTTTCTACCATAAGCAATGGAGCTGAGCAAATGATTGGTTTTCTTGTTGTTTCCCTATCTCCTCTCACTAATGCTTTAAGTTTTCCTCTACATTGGTTGGAACACTGCTAATTTTTCAGTTCTTTTCCTCTGGGGCTCCGTTACTGCCAATTTTCCTTTGCTTGACTCATTTTGTAGATCTTGAGGAATCCTCCATTTTAATGGACTGATTCATGGTTTTCTTTGTTCACGTATCACACAAATGACGCCAATTTGTTAACGATAAAAGTTAGATCAGCAAAATTATCTCAGTTAGGCTGGATTTTCACCATCTAATCTTAGTAATTCTCATGCTCAAACTGGAGCAAGAGGAGAAATGACTATTTGGAATGACGCTATTTGAATTGTGCATGGTATCTTTCTCTCGAGTGGGAGTATTTATAGATTTCACACAGGGCTTTAGGGACAACATGATCATTTATGAAAAATGACAGATGGTGACCTTTTATTTGTTAACTTATAACTGGTTCGGTTATAGTATCATATTTTATTTATTAGGTTCGTGCCTTTCATTCATTGGCTTTGAAGTTACACCTTGAACACTTGCCCACGTGCACCTTAATAACATGTTTCAATTAGCCTAGATGGAGGAATATACTTGGTACAAGCCTTTTGTACTTTGTTCCCATCGCGTATCTCTTAGGTTTCGCAAGTAGAGGGCGAAATTCGTGGAGCATATTCCTTGGTTCAACAATAAGTTTCATTGTTCAACAAAATTAAAACCTATTCACACCTTTTCTCTCTATATAGTATTTACATTCACATGTCTCTACCAAACTAAAACAGACACACAAAAAAGATACTCTATTAACTTAAGAAACAATGGCTTCTATGGGGCCATTTTCCAAAGTCAACTATTTTATTTATTAACAACAAGACTACTTGATTCCTAGGTTGTGGTGGTTGACAATTTTCCAGCAAACATAATTTAAGAGCAGTCTCCAATGCATCATTCGATGGCATTTCGCTCTTTGAAGATGAAGATGGAGTGTCTTCAGGAACCTTGAAACTGCATGCTATTAAGTTAATGAACATAATATAGAAAAAAGTGAGGAAAAGAGGCTAGGGTTTCTTGATTAATTGCATAATAAAAATACAAGAAAAATAAGCTTTAAATAGTCTCGATAGCAGATATGTAAAAATATTAATCTACCCTTATAATATACAATTAATATATTAAACATTTTCCCTCAAACTAATGATGTTTCTATAAGAAGCAACGAGAGTTTCCAAACAAAAAAATGAAACCATGAAGTGGAGTGTGATATTATTAACAAATCAGTAATCTGCATGGAGGAAAGAAAAAAAGATAACGTGATAGTGTCAAGCTGATGATGATGTTGAATAACATGATGTCAATTTCAATATGTTTGGTCATCTCAAGGAATATTGAATTGCTCACAATCTAAATTGAACTCTTATTGTCAAATTACAATGAAGTGGGTCGGCGAAGAAATACAACAATATGTGCAAGCAACCAACATAAACAAACTAACTCACAAGTAGTAGAAGACATGGAACAATACTCTAATTTTGTGGAAGATCAAAAAACAATATCTCGCTTCTCGCTTGATTGTTTGATTTTCCCCAAGTGTATGACATTGCGAATAAGTAATAAAATGATGAATATGATATCGTTCCACAAGGATTATGTACTTAATCTAGTATCGATCAATTGTAACTCTAATCGAATACTCAAGTATGTTTGAATGATTTATAATAATTAACTAATTTAGCTCATTATTCTAGTGAACAAATTACGAAGCTTTTTAAAATTTAGATTGGAAGGTTAATAAGACCGCGAATCTCCCTTATTAATCAGCTTTAATGCAATTCATTAACATGAAAATATGTGCACATTCTTTTTTATCAATGTTTTTAAGTTAATTAATAGTATCTCTCGATATCAATAAAATCTGTCATTTCATATGACCTCCCTATATCCCTATGAAAGATGCGAATATGAAAGCATGCATTAGAAGAGTTAGAACATCTATAAAAAATGAAAAGTATAGCGGTATATCTCTATCCCCTTTCGGACTTTAAAATGGTTGTTATAACGTGCTATCTATCTTGTTATCTCTCTCGAGAACAACAAAATTCAAAAACCAATCCAATTAGAGATCAAGTAATTGAAACGTATTAAACACAATAACAATCATCCAAGAATAAACACATATCTAGTGTCAAATTATGAAACTTTTATTAAAACATCATAACAAGCATTCATCAATACCTTAATAATATAAATCCTAGCATAGCATTTCAAAATCACAAGAAAACATGTTTAATTGGAAATAACATCACTTGGATTTTAAATTGATGAAGGAGAAGAAGATGGATTTTGAAATGTTGAATCTCTTCAATAGCTTCTTGATGAATCTCTATTATAGCTTCTTTTTGTCTCTCCAAAAATGAAGGTTGAAAATCTAATTTCTTAAAAACTTGTAATTGTCCTTTAATTTTTTCAAGAACAATGGATTGGCCTATCTTTGATGATGATGACGGCAAATGAGTTTTGCAGTATGAGAGGTGTTTTCAATGACTGCCCATGTTTTTTTATATATAGAGGGTGAAATTAGGTTACGAATTTTGTCCAAATTGGATTCCAAAAGAGTTTTATTCAAATAAGGAAAGCTGCCTTCACGTCGCGCATGATTATGTCTCTATGCAGCCTTCAACATTTTTATCATAACTTTCTTTTTCCATATCCGATTGAGGCGATTTAAAGTGAGTTGGAAAGTTGACTCAATGGGCTACAATTATTCTGGAAATCGCATTTTTCTAATTCTAATATTTTACTATGTCAAAAATGGGTCTCAATTTTCAACTAAGAATCTAGATTTGTGAAAATACTTTTGATTATATTTCAATGCTTCACTCCTCTGACTTCTAATTGCATATAATTGTTCCCCTATGATCTTTAATAAATGTTTTGTGGTTCGAATCAACTATTGGACATTCAAAATTTAGTTCCTAAACTTTTGATTCCTTCCATTTCTTCGATTTTCACTCTTTCTTCTAATTTCATTTCAAATTATTGAGTTTCACCTAACAAATGAAATATACAAAAAACATTTAGGCCATAATTAATCAAAAGAACTCCTAAATGTCTATATTAAAATGCCTAAATACACTTATCAAACACTTTCAAACTTGAGCATTTGTTTATCCTCAAACAAAACTATAGCCTATCTCAACTAACAAGCATGTAATAGAATTTTGGTTAGACAACCTGCTGTTTTGTCTCAGTATTGTATCATTGTATAAAATTTACAAACAACTTCAAAGTCATAATATTAAAAGCAATATCAGCTTCTCCAGTGCAAAGCTGATATGTGTTTGGGTGAAGAATTAAGTAAAACATCATGAATTCACAAATTGCTTCAATTTTTGACCCTCAATGGTCAAATTTGTCCTTTCTACATTCGTAAGATAATCACACCCCAAACTTACTCTTTTGACTATTTTTCCAATGAGTGATCTAAGGTTAAATTTTTATGCTTATCCTTATCCTCTCTAGTTTAGACAGATCTCATTAATTGCAAGTCAATAACTCAACAAATAAGGATTCTCAAAATTTATTATTGCTTCAACCTCCAAGACCCAACTAAGTTAAAAGCCTAATTCTCTCAATTAATTGTTTGGGGCTTAATCAAGGCATGTGTGTGTCTTTTGTTTCAAGCACCCGCTTTTTCAAATTTATTGTACATATTCTATTTTATGCACAAACTTGATCTCTTTTGAGTTTTCTTTCTAAGATTTTCAATAATTGTCCCCATTAAGATCTTTTAAGGTAGTTTCTCAACATGTCAACTTCTCCCTTTTATGTAATGATTAGTGCAATGCCCCCATTAAACACTCAATCTCAAAAATAGACCTCCAATAATTTTCATCTCATTGGTCTTATACAATCCACACAAAAATTTACACATATGAAATTCCTATGCACATCAATATCTTCCTACAATAATTCAATCACACACGAACTATGTTACATTTGGTTCAGGGATGCATAATATAGTGATATTTGAGTTTACCATATAAGTTATATTATTTCAATCTATCAAGAATATAAATCCAATCATTCTTTCACAATGCTAAACTTAATTCACGTGTGCAATAAATATCAAGTTTTACGTGAATTATAATCAATTAATCTAAATATATAACCTATTCACGGTTCATAAATCATGACATAATTTCAAATATATTCATCATTGCCGACAAGACAACCTAACCAACACAAGCAAGCAATAAACAATAAAATCTTTTTTTGAAATTTTTCAAATTTTCTCATATGTGGTAAAGTAGTAAACACACAATCACACATGAATAATAAAACTAAAAGCTCAATACTTTTCCCACCTACAAACTTATAGGGGATATTGTCCTCAATGTCTTAAAAGTATAATTTAGCAACAAAAAGGGGCGGGGGAAAAAGGAAATGGGTACTTCCTTAATTTTTTTGTCTGATTTTGGAGATAAGCTTGTTGGTCAATTCATTACATTCTTCAACTTGTTAAGCATGCCTCCCTTTTGAAATCCTTATTCCTTTGAAAGGTGAAAGAAAACAAATATAAGAGTAAAAAAATTAGTATAAAAGTTATAATGTGATGTGTATGATAACTAGTTTTTTTGCGCCCCTGAAGCTTTGAAAAATGTGTCACCTTCTTTTTACTATTTTGACTAAAATAATTTCTTTTCTTTTTCTAGACTTAATATAGACATGTTGACCCTTTTATATAAAATAGAAATATGAGTACTAAAACTAATGCAACATAACAAACTACATGGAATACAAATACATAGAGCATAATAAATAAAATGGTAAGAAATTGGGTTGCTTCCCAATAAGCGCTTAATTTAAAGTCTTTAACTAAACTTTGTGATGGAGCTAATCATGGAGGTTCAAAGTGGACTTTACCGGCAAAGCTTTGATCACAATGTTCAATACTATAAATCTCCTTTCGATTCTACATGCTTGAATCGCTCATTTTCCATCCTTGAGGTTTACAATTATTTCCCTAATTTTTTTTTATGTTGGTATTTTACATGCTCTTTCACTTCTTCCTCCTTAACTTTTTTGCTATTCTCTTCATGGGATAGTTTCTCGATAATAGTATAAACTTGGATTTTTTCTTGCCCATGATGTACCCTCAAAGTCAGCTCGCCTGCTTTAAAGTCCATAATAGCCCAACTTGTGGATAGGAAAGATCGACCTAAGATTAATAGTGATACATCCCATTATTCTTCTATATCAAAGACAACGAAGTCTACTGGAAATATGAACTTTCCCACTTTAAAGAGCATGTTCTCAACCATTCCTCTAGGGTATTTGATTGACATGTCTACAAGTTGAAGGGAGATTCTTGTGTCATTGGGCTCTTTCAAACCTAATTTCATGTAGACAGAAAGATGCATTAAATTTATACTTGCTCTAGAGTCACATAAAAAATTGAAAGTCGAATCATTTCCTTTTGAGCAAGGCATTTTAAGACTCCTTGGATCTTTTAGTTTAGGCGGTAATTTGTTTTGTAAGATAACACTACACTCCTCATTTAACACGATGATTTCAAATTCATTGAGCTTTCTATTCTTTGATAAGATCTCATTTAGAAACTTTGCATAGCTTGGTATCTGAGATATGACTTCAACTAACAGGATGTTGACATGAAGCTTCCTAAATATGTTCAAGAACTTTGCAAATTGTTTGAGTAAAGGGGACATGAGGTAAATTCATTTGATATAAGCTGTTGCCTTAACCTGTGGACAGTCTGAATTCTAATTTGAAACTATTTTTACTTACAATTTAGATCAATCCATGTGCTCCTCATCTGTGGAAGGGTGCCGTCTCTTAACTATGATTTTTGGAAGTTGAACCCCACTGCACGTAGTAATTGCCTGAACTGTTTATTTTTTTGTCTTCTCGAAGCCTTTTAGGGAATGAGATAGGTGGCACATACTCTTTGTAACATTAGAAAATTTGATTAGTGGAGTGTCAACCTCATATCTCACAACATTTGCTGCCATTACCTACTATTTTTGATTTGTCTCAGGGTCACTTGGTAGGGTCCCTAGCTATCTTTTTGAAAGTTCTTTGGTTATTTGCCATATTTGATTTTGAAAATTCTATATAAAAGTCCCTTGAATCTAAACTTTTTTCTCAGTCTATTGCATGAATTTAGTTGATCCTTTACCTGTTTTGGTAAATGTTTCAGTTGATAACACTGTCATTTTGCTCAACATTTCTTCTTATGAGGGCTTCTTTTATAGCTGTTGAAACCTAGTAATGGATTCTGATATGGTACATCATGTGAAAACTAATTATTGCTCAAGGAGAAATTTGGGTTAATTTTTCTAGCATGGATTGTATGTATTGGAATATGAATTATTCCGCTATCTCTGGAAATTCTCTTTGTAAATTATATTCTCAGTTGATTGAGCAAATTGACTCTCCATATTACAATTCATGCTTTCATGATTTTCCCCATAATGACTGCATCTTTCAGCTGCTTGAACTGCATTCACTGATTGATTTGTTACTAACCATCTACTTTTTGAGTTAATGATACTAGTTGTAGTGAGATTTCTATTAGTGTATCAACCTCATGTATTCCAAAAATTTTCTTTCTACCTGATCTTTCTATTGGCTATAATACACTAGTGTATGCTATATCCTCCATGATTTGGTAAACCCGATCAGCAGTTTGTTTTGTAATTGACCCCATCACATGCATAGTCAACATTAGCTCTAGTCGAATTTAGCCCAATGTAAAAGTACAGAACTTGGAGTCATTTCTACAAACCATGTTGTGGATATTGTCGGAGCAGCCCTTTATATAATTCCCATGCCTCGTAGAAGTACTCTGAATCAAGTTGAGAGACTGTTGTGATCTTATCTCTTAACCTGACTATCCTTTTTGGTAAGAAGCATTTATTTAAGAACTTTTGGCTCAAACTACTCCAAGTAGTGATGCTCCGAGGTAAGAAAGTGTCCAACAATTTCCTACCGAATTTCTCAAAGTATAAGGAAAGAGTCTGAGTCGAATTGCATCACTGAAAATTCCCGGATATTCAATTGTTTCATACATATCCAAAAATCTCGATATATGAGCATTTGGGTTGTCAGCGGGTCTCCCAAAGAACTTTAGTGTGTTCTAGAACATGTTTATTATATCCATCCCCAAATGGAAGTTAACTTGCCCGATGCTGGACCGATTTTCTACCACTGGTGGAGCCATGTATTCTCTCGTCAGTTTCTCATTTTCATTACCCACATCTACAACCGGATGTGTTGCATTTACGTTTACCTCAACGGCCAATGAAATTTGAATGTTTTCTATCATTGATTTTACTTGCTATTTTTGGTGTGTTTCTAACTGTTCTTTTCTTCTTAACCTGGACGTCGTTCAATTTCAGGATAAAATGGAGCAAGATCACCATGTCTCGAACTTTGCATGTACGATCATGTAAAGAAATAGAGAAAATACTACATTTTTTTCCTAATGTAAATTTATAAACTAAGCACACAATAAAAATTCAGATTCAAGCTAAAATAACTAAAACTAATTAAATACAATAGTCCTCAACAACGGCGTCAAAAACTTGATTGTTTGATTTTTCGCAAGTGTATGATATCGCGAACAAGTAATAAAATGATGAATAGGATATCGTTCCCACAAGAATTATCCACTTAGTCTAGTGTCATTAATTGTAACTCTAATCGAATTGCTAAGTTGTTTGAATGATTTATAACAATTAACTAATTAAGCTAATTATTCTAGTAAAAAAATTATGAAGCTTTTGAAAATTTAAATTGGATGGTTACTAAGATCTCAAATCCCTCTTATTAATCCATTTCAATGCAATTCAATAACATGACAATATGTGCACATTATTGTTGATCAATGTTTCTAAGTGAATTAATAGTATCTCTCGATATCTCTCAATATCACTCAAATCTACTCTCTTATGTGACATTCCTATATCTGCATGAAAAATGCGAACATAAAAGTATGCATTAAAAAAATAGAATATCTATAGAAATTATTTGAAACACAGCATTATATCTTTATCCCCTATCAAACTTCATAGTTATTTTTATAACATGCTATTTATCATATTGTTTCTCTCAAGAACAACGAAATTCGTAAATCAATCCAATTAGTGATCAAGTAATTGAAAAATATTAAACACAATAACAATCATCTAAGAGTAAATGCATATTGGACGTCGAATTATGAAACTTTTATTCAAATATCATAACAAGGGTTCATCAATGCCTTAGTAATAGAAATCTTAGCCTAACATTACAAAATCACAAGAAAATATGTAATTGGAAGAACACAACCTGAAGTTTAAATTGATGAAATAGAAGAAGATGGATCTTGAAATCTTACTCTTCAATGGTTTCTTGATGAATCTCCAATGTATTTTTTTGTTGTCTTTCCAAAAATCAAGGTTGTAACTAAAAATTCTTGAAAACTAGTAATTGTCCTTTAATTTTTACAAGAACAATGGACTGGCTTCTCTTTGATGATGATAATAGCTGAATTTTATAGTATGGAAGTGGATGCTACCAAAAACCTTCACCTGCTAGATATCGAACTGGATGCTTGAATATTGTACAAACTAATCTTCAATACCTGAAACAAAGACGTCGACGTGTGTCCTCGTCATCCCTCCAATTCTTAAGTCAGAGAGAGAATTTATGCATAAAATTATGTGCTGGAAATTATGTAAAAGCGTACCTAAATAATGAACATTGGTCTTGTATTTATAGATGTTGATAATGGAGTCCTGAAAGAATTCAACCACCTGTAGTCCTTATCCTTATCATGTTAAGTGTTTGTATTATATTCAAAGTATCATGTTTGAGTTTAAATCAAACTCATGGTAGGTTGGTAGTTTGGATTAGGATAAGGGTTATGGAATGTCATAATCAAAATACGATTAATATTTATAGATGGTGTGAGATAAAGACGAGGAAATCGATCTTTTGTTCTTGTAGCCAGACCTCGACATATAGCCCGAGTTTCGTATTTGCATAGTTGGGGTAGGTTGAGTTCGGGTGATGTGCTCAAGATCGGGCTAAATAATATTTGTACGCATCACCTGTCCCCATGCATCCAGGAAGCAGCTAAAAGTTAAGTGCTTGAGCTGCGATTTGAGATGCAAGAAGGTACAACAGCCTGAGATCGAACTTAATTGGCTGATCATGGGTAACAGTTGGGCGTTTGCCACGTGTTGGACGTGAGTAGGGCAGAGATTAGGCGATCTTGGATGATCATCACACGGCATGAATTCAAGGGTCAGGATTACACGACCTTTGACCTTCCTATGACGGTATGACCTCTATAAATACCCCACTTTCACCTTTCATTTTTCACTTTTTCACTCTTAAATCTCAGTAAAAGCAGTTCGAGTTAAGGGCTTAGTGGGTTTTTGTGAGCTACCACCTTAAGAGGTAAGTGTTCGAGCCTTTAAGTTATTTATTTTGTTAGTAGCATAATGTCGAGTAGTAGTAGCGATGGGTTGAGTGATAGTAGTAGTCACTTTTCTAGGAGCTCGACCACTAGAAGCCCCAAAGGTATAGGTACGTCTCTTCTCCCTATGGTTGTTCCCGTTATCTCGCACCTCAAGGAAGGGACGATCCTGATCTTCCCCAAAGAGTTAACTAGGTATAAGGAACACATAATCATTAAGACGGCTAGAGAGTTCGGGGTAATGTCCCTATATGACATTAGGACCCCCCGAGGCCACTGAAACATTACTAGATGCTCGAGAGAGGAAGATAACTTTTTTTAGGGATGCCCTTAAGGCCGGGCTTAGGTGGCCTGCCAACTAGCCCCTAAAAGGTGGAGGCTCTTGATTTATTTTTTTATTCTATGTAGATGCCTCGGGGTCAAGCCCAGAATCGACCTCTTGAGGATGGTTTTTTATATGAAATTTTCACCGGTGTATAACTGCTTCGTCTACTTATCTACAAAAGGGGGGTTTAGGGAACCTGAAACCCCAAGCTCACTCTGGGGTTGGAAAGAACGTTTCTTTTTCGTGAAACCTCAAGACCTCGACCATCTATTCAGCCTGAGGTGGGAAATCTCTGATAATGATATGTTTAATGAGGGTTAAGAACACTTCGAGGCTTTAGATATCGATAAGCTGAGGTAAGTAAACAAGATCCTCTTGCAGTAGAAATTATCTACTTGAGGATGACACTTTCGACCTTGCCAACGTGAGAGAGATCGAGGGTATGATCTTCGTTCTTTTTTCTTTCATGTTAATATCCCGAAAAATGGCTTGAGCTAATGTCTTATGTCATTTTGCAGAATTGGAGATGTCTTTCAATCCTTCAAAACTCCTCACGAACGTCCACCACAAGGACAAGGGCCTGAAGCCTAAGGTACCTGCCCCGTCGAAGGGGAAAAAAAGAGCGAGGGAGGTAGTCCCGAGCAAAATCCCTAGCGAGGTCGGGCAATCATAAAAAATAAGGAGCCCGACTCCTCCACCTCAGCTTTCTCCTTGAGGAAACACACCTCCATGAGGCACGCTTGAGATCGTCGACCTAGATGATGTCGAGCACCATGAAGGGGCAAAGACCCTCAAGCTGTTGACTCTTAAAGTAAGATCTTGAATTGTTTATTATATTATTTTATATTTTTTATTGTGCTCGATCTGATACCGGACTTATCTTCCCTTCTCAGACCTTGAGCGTGGCTTGAGGCTTACCCTTGAAAGGGGCCAATACTTTGCGCAAAATGGGCAAGCTCGAGGATGAGATCGAGAAAAGTAGAAAATGGATTCGCGAGATCGAAGTAGAGCAGGACCTAGCTAGGATCGAGACCGAGAAAGCCCAGGACCAAGTGGGAGCCGCCAGGATGAGGCTGAAGAGGCAAAGCTCAAGCTTTTACACGCGAAGGGTTTTGAGGATGAACTTACCAAGGCTCGAGCTCAAATGGTTGAAGACTTCAAGAAGTCATAGGAGTTCGGGACGCTATTGGGTCAGTACGGTTCATGTTTGTATCACTACGGCCCGAGCCTTGCTTGCTCATTCTTATGGATAAAGCTCCCTGGGGACTTGAAGTTCATCGTTGAGGAGTTGAGGTAGGTGAACGAGCTCGAGCTTTCTGCTTCTGAGTTGAAGGTTGGGGGAAGGGAAAGATGTCGACACTCCTAACTAGGTCGACCTTGTTGCTGCAAAAAATCTTAACTAGGACCAGTACCCTGACCTTTGTTTTGTATTTTTTGTAAAATGCTCAAGTTTTTGTTGTAATGTATAGCATGTGTAGCTCGAGCATATTAGTTGACCAATATTTTGGGTAACAAGCTCGATTTTTTTGTTTAATTTGTAATTTATGGGTAACTCGAGCATTCTCTCGCAAGCTGTGACATTTTTGAGTTCCAGCAGGTAAAGCTCTAGCAGGCTACTTGGTCACTACTTTGACAAATAGCTTGAGATTCTTTTTAGTGTAGCTCGTGGTGATTAATGAATGGTAAGTATCAGCTCGAGCTCGACCTCAATATAATTTGATATTGAGAGATATTGAGGTCGGGTCATAAGAACCTCGAATAGCAGCGTGCGTATACACGTCCTTATGCTAGGTAGGTTTATTAGCTGTATGCGCGGAGCATGACCTTATGCTAATTAGATGTAATAGCTGCATGCGCAGAGCGTGGCCTTATGCTCATTAGATATGTTAGCTGCATGCGCGGAGCACAGACTTACGCTAATTAGATTTAATAGCTACATGCGTATGCTAATTAGATATGTTAGATGCATGCATAGAGCACAGACTTACGCTAATTAGTTGTAATAGCTGCATGCGCGGAGCACGACCTTATGCTAATTAGATATGTTAGCTGCATGCGTAGAGCACGGTCTTTTGCTAATTAGATGTAATAGCTAAATAGAGGTGTTTGGAGAAATTTTTTAATTTTTAAAATATCTATAAAATAATATGAATGTACATTGGCACGTTAGCCTTGAAAGGAAAATAATTTAGGGGCATGTAAGCCCGAGCTAAAAAAATTACCAAAATAATATAAACCTACCATAACGCAAATTGGAAAAAAAATGGAAAAAAAAAACCAAGTAACCTAGATACCTAGGGGCGTAGCCGACTATTTGTAAAAAAATTTGAGGTTGTCGGCGATCCAAGGCCTTAGGAAAGGTCTTCTTGAAGTGTCCTTCAGGCTATATGCGCCTTTTACTTTCCGTATGACTTCAAAAGGTCCTTCCAAGATTGGTCCGAGTTTTCCCGAGGGATGTCCTGCAGCTTCTGCCCTTCTGAGGACCAAATCTCCAACTTTGAAATTTCTAGATTTGACCTTGTTGTTGAAGTGTCTTGTTGTTTTACTTTGATAACTTGCAACTCTAAATGATGTTTGTTCTCGAACTTCTTCAAGTGGGTCAAGATGCTTAATTGTTGGCCCTTCGAGATTAAGCTCAAGCCTTCTTATCGTAGGAGGGTTGACCTCAATTGGAATTGCAGCCTCGATGCCAAAAGCTAACAATAAAGGGGTTTCGCCAGTTGTTGTCTTATGGGAAGTCCTATATGTCCAAATTATGGAGGGTAGTTCCTCGGGCCAACTGCCTCTAGCATCCATGATCCTTGTTCGAAGATCTTAAAGTATGATCCGATTAGTTACTTCGAGAAGGCCGTTACTCTGAGGGTATGAGACTGAGGTCAGACGATGGTCGATCCCGAGGTTGGTATAAAAATTCCTGAATTGTGAATTTTTAAATTGCCTTCCATTGTCTGTTATGAGTACCTACGGTATCCCCGAACCTGCATATAATAGACTTCTATACGAATGACCTGAACTTGGGCTCTGAGATTACTGCCAAGTGTTCGGCTTCTACCCACTTTATAAAGTATTCCACTGCCACTGCAACAAACTGCAGTTGACCTCTTGCCATAGGAAAAGGTCCTAGAATGTCAATTTTCCATTGTTCAAAAGGAGCTGAAAAGTGGATGGGGGTTAGTTCTTCGGCTGGGATATGTATGATATTTTTGAATCTCTGACACTTGTCACAACTGCTTACATAGTCCATTTCATCTTTCTTCATGCTAGGCTAATAATACCCATATCTTATAAGTTTGTAGGTGAGGGCTCGAGCTCCTTGATGGTTCCCACACACACCTTCATGAACCTCAGCCAAGGCTTGGAGCAATTTGGAAGGTTTAAGACATCAAAGGTAGGGTAGAGTAATGCTTCTTTGAAATAAGACTCCTCCGATGATACAGTACCTTACCGCTCGAGACCTAATGCTCCTTGTAGCCCAATGGTCCATTGGTAAATGCCCATTACTTATGAACTCGATTATAGGTTCCATCAAAGAGGGCTCTTCGTCAATGTCCATGATGCTTGGCTTCTGATTTATGCTAAGCTCTATCACCATCTTCATGTGTACCATTCTGTCGAACCTATCTATTCCCATGAACAACCTCGATAATGCGTCAGCCTTCGAATTGTCAGCTCTAGCAATTTTAAAGATTTCACAACTCTTAAATCGCCTTCTGAGATCATGTACCTTTAAATAATACAAATTTATTTTTTCGTCTTTTCTTTCAAAAGTACCCTCAATCTGTTCGACCACTAGCTGTGAGTGGCTGAAAACTTTGATTTGTTGAAGCTCAAGGATGTATGTGAGTTCTAGAGCTATGATAACAGTCTCGTACTCTACTTCATTATTAGTGGCTTAAAATTCTAACTTGAGTGGACATTGGATTTCTACAATTTTATTCGGGTTAATGATGATGACCTCAGCTCCCGAGCTCAAACTGTTTGATGCTCCATCTACGAAGATTTCCCAAATTTCCAAGGTCTTGCTCGGGTCTTTATCATCTGGCCCCTAAATCTTTGGGATAAGTTCTACTATAAAGTCAACTAGGACCTGTGCCTTAATTACGGGCCGCGGCTTGAACTCAATATCGAATTCTCCAAGCTCAATCGCCCATTTCAACAATCTTCTCGAGATATCTGGTTTCTGAAGTATG
>CAIGRT010147519.1:0-11021 GCA_903798405.1 Fraxinus platypoda | reverse complement strand
CCCACTGTTCAAGATACCGAGGAAACAACACCAGCACCATCTCAACAGTCTCCAGCCCTCCACCCCACCTATCAAGAACGATGGATCCGTGGTTTTGGGACGATTTTGGGATTTCTCTTTGTAATCTATTGGTTTGAGGCTTTTGGGGTTTTGGGACGTATTATTTAATCTAATTTGTTTTATTTTTGAAGTAACTGGCCTAATTTCCCCAAATCTAAGTCCACAAAATTGGTGAAAACAGGTGCGTGAGGCTGCCCGAAAGAAAAAAATTTCCCTAGAAAAAAATGTCCATTAAACAAACCAAATGGGAGGAAATGAAAACCATTTTCCATGGAAAATAATGTCTGTCAAACAGGCCCTAAGATAAAAGTATAGGGTGCTCGATTTAAATCCTGCCAAAAAAAACGAAACAGACACACTAACATTGAAATAATTTGATTTTTTTTTTTTTTTTAATTTAGCTTAAGTAGTTAAGAGTATATAAAGCATCATTTCTCTTGAATATCTGAACTTTTATGTCTTCAACTAACTGTAACCAAATCTACTAAAAGGGCCCCACATCTAACTCGTAGGAATCATCCTTTTTAATTGTATATACAATAATCCTTTTTCCCTAGATCAATCTTAGCAGGTGATTGGACAATATAAGCTTGAAAGCATACTATTAGGATAGAAGCAAAACGGTATACAAGGTCACGACCTGTGGCCAACAAGTACAATTGCAGGAGGAGAATCTCCATACATTGTCTTCAGAACAGCAAGCACATCATTGCACAGAGTCTGCAATTATCGTAATCAATTTCAACACATGCAGAGGATTGTATAATGATAAGTATGCAGAAATATATTTACAACCAAAAAGCTAAATAAATGAACTTTGCAAATAATCGTTTCCATTTTGATTTGTCTTCTAAGTATATACCTCAATTGATAGATCTAATTCATCCTCTGTGGACGACTTTCCGTGCCCCCTCAAATCCATGGACCCAAACTTTCTCCTTCATTTTGGTTGCTGACAGTGCAAATGAAAGCCTGAGGAAAGTGACAAAACAATTTGTAACTTAGACGTAGCTTAGGTAACAAAAACATGAAATATGTATCCTTCCTTGTCGCAATTATACGAAGTGATTCAGATAAAAAACACAAAAGCTGTGATTCTTACGAAATATATTAATTCTGTAGATTACTTATTGAGAGTTCGAGTCATAGGCTGCTAATCATATAAATTGCAAGTGTATACAAAGAACAAATTTTTGAGTTATGACAGTCCAAGTCCATACTATCTAGTAGGTAATATACTCAAAATAATACTAGGACATATGAGGCATGGAAGAATGTTATAGTTAAGATGTCTGGTGAAGAGGCAAACACAAAGGTTCAAATCAATAATTATAAAAAAGCTAGATGCTAGTCTACGTTGGTATTTGGAGCCCAGTGAAACCAATAACCATGCTGTCACATCACAAGAAGAAAGGATAAGATTTTATGCAGCAAACAGATTCATTGTTCTGCATATAGAGCAATATAACTTTCAAAATAAGCAGGCTCCTTGAGAGGCAAATATCATGGACTGTAACAATAAACAAAGTGCACAAAAAATATGCGATAAAGCTTTCATGTTTCTCAAAGGACAAATTATCTCGAGAATATCCAGCATTTGACCTTAAATCAACATAAAAAGACAGAAAATGGAGATGAAAATGGAAATAGTAAAAATTATTGTGACAGACAAAATTAAGTCATACTTGCACAGTTGCACATTCATGTCTCTATTTAGATGAAATATTTATGGGAAAAAAACGAGAAATCCATTACAAAGGTCGAATATTGCGGACAAAACAATGAACCAGGATGTTAAAATAGGAACATCAGATTCAGTAAGCATAACATTAAGACAAATCAAAAGAGAAGGAAAGTCCACATAACATCCTCAAAATATCATCAGACAATAGGTAACAAAATTAATTGAATTTAAAAGTATGATCAACATTTCATCTTCAAATATTATGACAGTATATGCTTATCTGCGAATGTCACTCTTATGGAAGAATACATGACAGAAATATGTTAAAAACTAAAAACCTTAGCTTACTAGAAAATCTTAAAATATTTCCAATTTACAATGCCGTGCTATAAGCCTACCTATCATAACAAATCCTCAAACAAATGAGTCAAAACAAATATTAGCACTGGCATGAAAATTTATTGTCTCATTTATTCCATAATCTTCGTGGCAGAAACTATTGAAATTACCGGTTGAGCATCAGCTGAACAAGCTGGAAGACTACCAGCAGCAAGGAAGCCAACGTGGACAAGTAACAGAGCAGCAACAGAGGAAGGATCTAGAAGGGAATTAGTTGAATCAGTTTTGCATTTATTCTTCATGTAAATTAGTTAGGAAGTTAGTTAGAATATGATTCCATTTCTTTGTATTTATAGAGCCATGACTGTACATTTTCGATAGATTGAATTAATATAATTTCAGCTTCATTTCAATCATTCAGTTTCAGAATTTTCTCATTACAAATCTAATATGGTATTAGAGCATGAAATGGAGGGATCAAATACTCCCACTAATGCAAATATCAATCCAAACCGTACTCAAAATCCACAACAAAATGATAAAAGAAATTCAAGTATTGTCCCTCACGATCCTACTCACCCAAGCAGTCCCTACTACATTGGCAGCAATGATGGAGGAACACTGATGCTAGTTACTCATGTTCTGGACTCCAGCAATTACTACTCGTGGGCTCGGTCTATAAGGAGAGCATTAAGAATAAAAAAATAAACTAAGATTCATTGTTGGAACTTTATGTGAACCAAATGATCCCAATGATCCATTGATCGAACATTGGCTTAGGTGCAATGACATAGTAATAACATGGATGCAGAATGCCATGGCAATCGACATCAAGAGCAGCACAATATATGCAAAAATAGCTCACCTCCTTTGGCTGGATCTAGAACAACGTTTTTCCCAACAAAATGCTCCACGCATTTTTGAAATTAAGAAGGATATCATTGTCTTAATGCAGAACCAAGATTCAGTAAGCACTTACTACTCCAAACTTAAAATTCTTTTGGACGAGCTTCTGAATTACGAAATGGTTCCCAGCGGCACTTGTGGAGGCTTAAAGACAGCAGCTCGGAACTAGCAAAAGGGACTGGGTTATGAAGTTTTTAATGGGGATGAATGAAAATTACAGAGAGATTAAGACTCAATTTTTGCTGATTAAACCATTTTCCAGCCTAAATGAGGTGTATTCTTTGATCCAACAAGAGGAGAGGAGACGGAAAATCTCTAATCGAGGACCTGTCAGCTCAGATTCTACGGCTTTCCTAAGTAGGAGAAACTTCAGAGAAGGAGGAAGCCAAAGTTTCTCATCGCAGAAAAGAGACAGATATTATTATACTCATTGCAAGGTTGCAGGTCACTCCCTTGATAGATGCTTCAAGGCAAATCCAAACAGACCATCATGCACTTACTGCCAAATGCGAGGACATTCGGTAGATAAATCAGGGCACAAGTTCAGTGACAAAGGGAAATCTGTTGCCTACATGGTTTCTGCAGGATCAGCACTTGATCAGGAGGTATTGAAGGACAAAGGTCAAGTATCATTGAGCCAAGAGCAGTACTCTCAGCTGATGGCACTTCTCAAGCCAACAGCAAACTATCAGCAGCCAGCTTCTTCATCCAAGAAAACTCAAACACCTGTTAACTCCTCCTCATCAGATGAGTTCAATCATAAATTATCTGGTATACCATTAAGTTTGACTGCTTTTCATCACAATCATGAAACCAATTTCAAAACACCATAGATTCTGGATACTGGAGCAACAGATCACATGATCTGCACTATCTCCCTTTTTACATCTATGCAAGCTAAAGTAGCTTACTATGTGGTTTTGCTAAACGAAAAAAAGGTTCCCGCCACACATGTGGGAACTGTCAAGATATCAAATTCTATAACTTTGCATAATGTGCTTTGCATTCCTAGCTTCTCCTTTAATTTAATTTCAGCAAGAAAACTAACTCAATTTCTGAATTGATGTTATATCCAGGACCTTTCGACTTGGAGAACGATTGGAATGGGTGAGGTGAAAGATGGGCTGTACCACATGGTGAGCAAGTCAGTATCCCCCTCAGCCTTGTCAGAAGCCTTCAAGCGTTTCAAATGCCTATCCTCTTCCTCTACATCTATTGCTAAGAACCATAAAGAATCAGATCTGTGGCACTACAGATTAGGCCACTCTTCTTATCCTAAATTCAGTCCTATTGAAAATCTTTTCATCCCTGCATCATCTAGTACCAATCAATGTCCTATCTGTCCTTTAGCAAAGCAACATAGACTGCCATTTGGTGTTAGTAATCACAGAACAGTAGAATGTTTTAAATTAATTCATTGTAACATTTGGGGACCTTGTAATGAAATCAGTAGAGATGGTTCTAAGTATTTTCTTTCTATTGTTGATTATTTTAGTAGATGCACATGGATTTATATGCTAAGTTTCAAGTCTGAAGCTACCACAGCTCTACAAAATTTTTACACTTTGGTTGAAACTCAAATTAAGGCAACAATCAAAACCATCAGAACAGACAATGGTGGAGAATTTAACATAACATATTTTTACTTTAAAAAGAGGATAGTACACCAAAGAACTTGTGTTGAAACGCCGAAACAAAATGTTGTGGTGGAGAGGAAATACCAACACATCTTGAATGTGGCAAGAGCCTTGGGGTTTCAAAGTAGCCTTCCTTTAAAATACTGGAGTGATTTTGTCTTGACAGCCGTATACCTCATAAATAGAACACCAACACCTAATTTAAATCACAAGACTCCCTTTGAAATTCTGTTTCAGATCAGGCCAAATTATAGTCACTTAAGAGTTTTTGGATGTCTCGCTTTTGCCACCACTCTCCTTAGTGGAAGACACAAGTTTGATCCTAGGTCTAGGGAATCTATCTTCATTGGATATCCCTTTGGAGTAAAAGGTTACAGGCTGCTGGATTTAAAAACCAAGAAAGTCTTTGTTTCAAGAAATGTGATTTTCGAAAAATATCAGATCCAACAACTCTACTTCCTCAACTGATTTCAGTCATTTAAGTTTCACACAAAATCCTATTATCTCCAATGATCATATAACCTCTGTGCCTGATAATACTCAGCAGTCTATAAACTCTGTCACTCATGAAATTCAATATTCTGAACATAATACTCAAAATGATTCATCATATACCCAATCTCCCAATCTCCATGAAGAAACCAATAATGATATCCATGAGCCTATCACTGATACTTTGGAGTCAAATCCTCCTATTACAAGTCACTTGCCTCGCAGGAAAAGTAGAATTCGCAAGGGTTCCCCTTATTTGGAAGACTTCATGTGCCAACAGGCCTCTTCATCTCTCCCATTTCAGAAGTTCAACAACGAGAAAGAAAATGGTATGAAAGGTAGTATTTTCCATTTTAAAAATAGCATTTCCTATGATAAGTTATCTACATCTCATCGTGCTTTTGCAATTTCAATAACTAATCATTCTGAGCCTAAAACTTACCAAGAAGCCATCACTTCCCCTGAATGGCATGCTGCCATGAGAGCTGAAATTGAAGCACTTGAGCTCTATGATACTTGGGTGTCGACCAATTTACCGACTGATAAAGAGGCTATAGGATGTAAGTGGGTATATAAGGTGAAGTTTAATGCCAATGGGAGTGTTAAAAGATATAAGGCGCGTCTGGTGGCAAAGTGATACACTCAACACGAGGGGCTTGACTATCAAGAAACCTTTTCCCCAGTAGCAAAATTAACCACCATAAGATCTTTGCTAGCAGTAACAGCAATCAAGGGATGGAGTTTACACCAATTTGATGTAAATAATGATTTTTTACATGGAGACTTGGATGAAGATGTTTATATGAAATTGCCTCCAAGTTATCCAAATGACAATGGAAATAAAGTGTGCAAGTTACGCAAGAGTTTGTATGGATTAAACAAGCTTCACACCAATGGTATTCCAAACTTTCCAGCTTCATTGTTGAGCAAGGATATACCCAATCAAAGGCAAATTATAGTCTATTTATTAGGCTAACTGATAGTAATTTCACTGCCATTCTAGTATATGTAGATGATATAATAGTTGCTGGTAATTGCATTGACTCCATAAATAAGCTCAAAGTTTCCCTTCATGAGAAGTTCAAAATCAAAGATCTAGGAAAATTGAAGTATTTTCTAGGCTTTGAAGTGGCAAGTTCTAAGGAGGAATTCACATATGCTAAAGGAAGTATGCTTTAGCTATCCTATCAGATTCAAGGACTATAGGTTCAGCTCCTGCTAGGATCCCCCTTGATCAGAATATGAAGCTCAACAAAGATGAAGGAGAACTATTGCCTGATCCGTCACTTTATAGAAGGTTAGTAGGAAGGTTGATGTATTTGACCATCACCAGGTCTGACCTTGCATATTCGGTTCAGTTGTTAAGTCAATTCATAAGGAATCCTAGAATCCCACATTTACATGCTGCTCATAAGGTGTTGAGATACATAAAACGGGCACCTGGTCAAGGACTCCTATATCCTGCAAGATCAAAAATGCAACTAGAGAGCTACTGTGATTTAGATTGGGAAGCGTGTATGGACACTAGAAGATCGATAACAGGTTATTGTATGTTCATTGGAGAGTCTTTGATATCATGAAAATCAAATAAACAACATGTAGTGTCTAGATCTTCAGCGGAAGCTGAGTATAGAGCAATGGCAAACCTTTATTGCGAACCTATTTGACTTGGATATTTGCTGAAGGACTTAAACATTAACCATCCCCAATCAGCTATGTTGAATTGTGACAATAAAGCCACCATTCACATGGCCACAAATCTGGTGTTCCTTGAGAGAACAAAACATATTGAACTTGATTGTTATTAGGTTCGAGACAAGATACAAGAAGGTAATATCATCACTCACATGTTCTTAGTACAACACAAATCACGGACATCCTTACTAAATCTCTGAATTCTCAAAGTTTTTATTCTTGCTTATCCAAGATGGGAGTAATGAACATCTACTCTCCATCTTGCGGGGGGCTATTGAAATTACCAGTTGAGCATCAGCTGAACAAACTGGAAGACTACCAGCAATAAGGAAGCCAACGTGGACAAGTGACAGAGCAGCAATAGAGGAATGATCTAGAAGGGAATTAGTTAGAAAATGATTCCATTTCTTTATATTTATAGAGCCATGACTGTACATTTTCGATAGCTTGAATTAATATAATTTCAGCTTCATTTCAATCATTCAGTTTTAGAATTTTCTCATTACAAATCTAATAGAAACATTATCGTGCCAGAATACAACATCAAGTATTCTGTTACGAGTACATTTTCACTTCAATGATATTGTTATAAATGATGATATGCGTTTAAGAAATAATATTATTTCAGCATATCACAGTATAACCGAATGAAACCACTCCATTGATGATTGCACACACAAAGAAGGTAACATAGAGTTTGAATGGTCATATACATCAGTCATTAAAAATTAAAAGGAATTGAAAGACATTCCCAGAAAAAGCGTAATTAGCACATAAAGTCCTCACATTTCACTATTATTGTGGAAAACGTCCTTAACTTTCTTTCTTTTTTTGGCATTTTCACCCTTATTTTCACATTTCATTACATAAAAGGTCATTTTCATTTATTTTCTCAATTAAAAATTGTAAAATGACGAATATACATTTCTCTTTAAATAAAACAAAAAAGAAAAAAGAAAGAACTAATTGCAACCATTGTCCCAAATTAATTAAAAAAGTGCAAATGAGTCCCAAATAAATTATTAAAAGGGTAATTAGCACATAATGTCTCTACCTTTTACTATTATTGCGAAAAAGTCCCTACCTTTAATTTTTTTGACATTTTCACCCTTAACTACACATTTGATTGCGCAAAATATTCTTTATATCAATTTTCATCCAATTTCTCAATAAAGAGCTGTGAAATAATGAATATACTCTCATATTTAAATAAAAAATCTAAACATTCAATTGCAACCATAATCTCAAATTTTTTTTAAAAAAAAAGTGCAAACGAGCCTCAAATAAATTATTTAAAAAATAAAAAATTATATTTTTTAAAAAGGAAAAGTGGAAACGAGTCGCAATTAATCTTTTTTTTTGAAAAATTAAAAAGTGCAAATGAGTCTCAAATAAATTATTAAAAAATTAAAAAAATTAATTTTCTTTTTTATTTAGTTAGGAGGATATATTTATTATTTCACGGCTATTTATTGAGAAATTGGATGAAAATGAATAAAAATGATGGTTTGCGTAATCAAATATATAATTAAGGATGAAAATGCCAAAAAAATAAAAGGTGTGAACGTTTTTCGTTATAATGGTGAAAGGTAGGGGATATTATGTGTTAATTACCCTTTTAATAATTTATTTGAGACTTATTTGTGCTTTTTTAAAAAAGTTGGGACTATGGTTGCAATTAATATTTTCCTTTTATTTTTGTTTTATTTAAAGAGAAGTGTATATTTGTCATTTCGCAATTTGTAATTGAGAAAATGCACAAAAATAACATTTTACTCAATGAAATGCGAAAATAAGGGTAAAAGTGTCAAAAAATGAAAGGTAATAACGTTTTCCATAATAATAGTGAAAGACAGGGACATTATGTGCTAATTACCCTGGAAAAAAACCAGGTTATGATATTTCCTCGTTTTCTCGTTTTGTCATCAATTTAAATTCTTCCATAACTTTTTTAGCAGTCTAGTTAGAATAGTAAATAGCATGAAAAAATGTAAATCATAGAGATTAGGTTTTAGGGTGAAGTGTTATTCCACTTGCTTAAAACTTTCAACATAGAAAAGATTATAGAAAATGGAGAAATTCACTTCATATCACATTTGACCATATGCTACTCATAACCTATATTTTGGCCTGCATTTTTTATATCCATCCTTGTAATACAAAAAATACTATTAAACTTGTAATTTTTTCTCTGAAAATATATACACATTGACATTGGCCTAGCAGACTGGTTTCATAACTGATATTTTCCCAAACCACTAGCACAAGAAAAATAATCCTAAAATCATTAAAAAATCAAGGAAGGTATAATTCATAAAAATGTATATATTTCACATCCGTGAGGGACGGAATTACAGTGGATCATATTGGGGCACGTGACCTACCAAATTTTCCAAAAATTGGTTTTTATTTAATAATAAAAGCCACAAATCCAATATATTGCAGCTCAGAATCGGATCTAGGTACTCTTCTGTATTGTAGCTCAAGCAATCCTCTGTATTGCAACTCAAGCAAACTTACTATATTTTCGATCACAGTTTCACAGTTTTTCTCCGTTTATTTTTAGGCTCACAATTTCTTTGCTACAAGCCCATGAAAATTAGGTAAAATCAAGATGCTCTACCAATTTTGAAAGAACCCAGGATTGTGAAGAGTCACTTGAGTCCTTAAAAGCAGTTACTACAACAACTACCAATTTTGACTAGTCCGTACCTCGGGGACTTGTTATGTCTCTACTTGGCAGTTTCACCACAGGCAATCAGTGCTATACTAGTGAAGGAATTCTTAAGAGGCACAGAAGCCAGTTTACTACGTAAGCCAAATGTTAAATGGCGCAGAGACAGGATATAACCCGGCAGAACAAATTGGTGATTGCGTTGATTGTTGCAGTCCGAAAGTTAAGGCCATACTTCCAATCTCACACGGTGCGCGTAATGACTGATTATACTGTTAAGCAGATTCTACATCGACCAGAGACTTCGGGGAGATTATTGAAATGGGTGATCGAGTTAAGTGAGTTTGGCATTGAGTTCAAGCCAGGGATAACTATTAAGGCACAAGCTCTAGCAGATTTTATCGCTGAGCTTACCACCCCACCTGAGCAGCTAGCAGGATAGAAAGCGGATTGGAAAATCTTCGTAGACGGGTCCTTAAACGGTGAAAGATTTGGAGCAGGGATCATAATGATAGGACCGAACTTCGAAGATTTGGAAACTCATTATGTTTCGAATTCCCAGCCACAAATAACAATACTAAGTATGAAGTAGTAATCATGGACCTAAGCTTGGCAACCAGACTGGGTGTCGTCAATTGAGATTTGCAGCAACTCTCAGTTGATAGTTGAACAGGTGACAAGTGAATTTGAAGCGAGAGATGGAAAAATGGTAGAGCATATGTTGCAGGTAAAAGACTTGCAAAGAGGATTTACAAGATTCAAGATAACTAAATTCCATTGAAAAAACAATGAGCGAGTAGATGCATTGGCTAGACTTGCATCTGCAGCTCGAAGAATTTGCCTCACACGGCAAATGTGCAAGTTCGATGACAGCTTAATGTTCAACACATGATTGACATTGTGAACATAAAGCATGAAAAAATTTAGATGGACTCGTTGATCGAATATCTTATAGAAGATGAGGTGTCGAAAAATGGTCACAGGGAGAATAGGCTATGGGTTCGAGCGGACTTGTTAACCATCATCGATGGACAACTCCACAAGCGGGGTTTCACAATACCATATTTGAAAGTGTTTACGACCAATAGAGGAACGAGATGTGCTATTCGAAGTCCATGCATGAATTTATGGCAATCATTAAGGGGCGATTGCCCTTGCATCAAAGCTCTATGATAGGGATACTATTGGCCTACTATGAAAGAAGGTGCTAAAGAATTGGTAAAAAAATGTGACACATGTCAACGCCATAGGAACTTAATCCATGTTCCCTCCAAGCAACAAACAGTTATCTTTGGGCTATGTCATTTCTTTCAATGGGGAATGGATATCTTAGGACCCTTACCTATGGCCAAGAGACAAAGAAAATTCTTGCTAGTCGCCATCAACTAATTTACTAAATGGGTGGAGGCGAAACCATTGGCCACCATCACGACCGCTAAGTTGCAGAGCTTTGTATAGAAGAACCTAGAGTGATGATTACAGATAATGGTAGGTAATTTGACAATCACAGCTTCAGAGCTTTCTATGTAAGTTA
>CAIGRT010147512.1:0-10099 GCA_903798405.1 Fraxinus platypoda | reverse complement strand
AATATTTCTAGTTGATTTTCTATCATCATCTTCACCAATAATCAACATCTGAATCTTCGGGCTCGGGCTTCTTGTTGAGGTCAACAATCTCTTGAAACCAAGAAGGTTTGAGGGATTTGTTTGCATGCTCCTCTTGTCCAAATCCACCGCCAGCAGAGAAATTGTTAGTATAGAGTGCATCAACTCGGGCGCCGACTTCCGCCGCCTTGGCCCTTATAGCGGCTGCGGAGAGGTCTTTTGGCTCTACGGCAGAGATTTCATCGGGGAAGTTGAGTTTGGCAGTGGGGCCACGGAGATAGTACACCGCCGTGTCATAGGCTTTAGCAGCCGCCTCAGCGGTGGAGTAAGATCCCAACCAGATTCTTGATCTTTTATTAGGCTCTCTAATTTCCGCAACCCACTTTCCCCACTTGCGCATCCTTATGCCTTTGTACGGCTTCTGGCTCCTCCTCCTAGTCCCCGCCACCGCCCTCACACGGCGGTGGCCCACAGCACCAGCATCAACTGCAGCACCACAGCCCTCCATTTCTCTCCTCTCTCCCTCTCTCAATTTCTCTGTAAATTATAATAAGAGGTTGATTGTGTATAATTGAATAAATAAGACGGAGTATTCAAGAAACAACAGTGAGAGAAACGAGAAGCATGCGTAGAGCAGTGATGTGGTGCAATTGTGACGTTGCTTCAACAAACAGCCTGCGTATTAAGGTTCTTATCATCTGGGTTTCCAGCCACGTTGTTATTCTCGAAAGCTATTTAGCGAGGAAATCAAACACCGACAAAATCCCTCCCTCTCTCGCTCTCTCTCTACCAACAATTCTCCCTCTCTCTCTCTCTCTACAATACTTATAGATTTCTTCGGTCTATATATATTTATAATGTCATTCGACCCTTTTTTTCTTCTTTATATTAATATTAATAGAGATGTAGAGAGAGAAAAAGGAGGTCGGCGTTACCTCGCAATAAAAATTTTAGTAATTGGCCGCCATGTTTGTATATGAATATGATAGCTTGCAGGCACAGATGCTTTTATATTTTCTCTCTCCATCCGACACAAATTGCCAAACCTTTGTTTGTCTCGAAGAATGAAAAGGAGAAAAAGATCAAAATATTGTCGGGATGAGGAATGACGCAGTCAATCTCGATAAATGGTGCTCACTAATATTTACTCTATTAAAATTTAACAATTTATTCGAATTTTTGATAGATTAAATTGTTTGTTCGAGTTTTCGAAATTATGATATCAATCATGAAGATTCCATTCTAAATCTCAACCTATGTTTGGTTCACGTTCAAATCACTTTTTTATTTATACGTTTCATAATTTATACGTTCTATTCATTCATCCATCATTCAATTATATCTATTTAAATTCTTCCCAAGCATGCTTATAAACAAATCCTTACCAATAGGTCTTCACGCAATGTTGAAATTTAACTTTTATATACTGATATCTCAACGATGAATCAAATTTCACGAAAAAAAGCATTGTTTGCCTTCCAACTAAGCTGTATAGGAAAGGTACAAACCCATTCTTGAGCTATAGTGAAGTTTCATGGAATCTTTGTCTATTTCATCGAGTCTCTCTCCAAAACAATGCTCATATCGTAAAATCACTCGAACTTTTATTTATCGACTATGATTTTATAATTAAACCATATCAAATTTTACCTTTAATATCGGCAGGAATACTTAAGTTCTTGGAAATTTTATATTGCTAAATTTGGTTGTCAATTATAAGAGGGCAATGAGGTAGAAATTGATTTAAAAACTGTTAAATCAATTTGGAGAAAGTGATTATTATTGGTTTGGTTTGGTTTCTATTCGTATGATTTGGTGATATGAAAATGGAGGGTTTGGTCGGTGACTTGACTTTGCATCTCCTTCAAGCTTCAACATTGACATTTTTTATTAATTAAAACGAAATTGATTGATTGCTACACCCAATAGGACCACCTACAATTCTGCTACTTATTTTCACTTTTTTTTTGTTTAAAAAAACTATAATGGATTATGAAACCTAAGCTATGACATGCAAAATCCATGACAAAATTTTCTTAAAACGTCCAAGTTGGGATGAAAACTGAAAAGTAGTCTCTTTTAATATATATATTTTTTAAAGTTAAATTGTTACTACCATTCTCCTTTACCTTTCTACGGCGCGAAGTATTGAACTTTAACACGTTGGAAGACAAATATAGGGGTAAACGATATTGAACATTAATAAGGAAAAAGGAAAAAAAAAAAAAATTAACCACAGTGTACATTTCATTTTTAACAAGTGTCTATTTCGGATGCAATTTGAGGAGAACTGTTAAAAAAAGTAATAATACAGCGAACATAATGAAAATTAATTATAATCAGATAAATTGACTACAGATTAATCTAGTCTATAAATTTTATTTTTTACTTTTTGTTATAATGAGGATTATACATGTTGGATGTCCTTTCATGTTTCATTTAGCTTATTAAATAGGGTAAAATTTGCGGGATAAAATTGTCACATTAATTTAGATAAAACAATACAATATTAAAGAAGAAAGAATTTAATAGTTACAATATTGGTAAAACCAGATAAAAAAAATAAAATGAAATTGAATAGAACATATCAAACATTAAATTAGATATTTGGAAGAATTTATTGAAATTCGGTGAACAAAGAGAAGGAATAGATTTTACTTTTATTGGAATATTAGTAAAGTGCTTTAATTTCCACTGCTTCAATCAAGCCTTCAATGATAGTTTGGCAAATAAGACCACAGTTTTTAAGCTGTGGGTTCCACTATTTTTGAGATGAAATATAGCTTATTCTATCTTTTAAATCCTTGTTTGATCCTCATTATTTTCAAAATACATTTTTTTCCATCTTCTTTTCAACCACATATTTTTTAATAAAATAATATTACACACAAATTCAAAAATTTTTTCTTATTTTTTAACCATACATTCTCTTTCAATCTACTATTTCAAAATGCATTCTATACCAAAAATAGGGTTCAAACTTCAAACAGACCTTAAATCTGGATTCCACACATGCTGATGGCACAATTTTGATCAAATAATACTATATAGCATCATTGTATTGCAACATTAGTTTATGTTAAATGTAGAATTATGCAATTCATTTAATTGTATCGTTCATTTAGTGTCACTTAGTGACATCTAAATTGATGTTGGAACACTTTATTACACATTTTGGTCACAAAATGGAATTTATTTGTACAGTCATGATTCTTGTAAGACGTGCTTACAAATAGCTGAACATATGACAATAAATTGTGATGCATTTTAATTCATCAAAGATTCGAAAAATGCAACAATGGCCTTAATACCACATGGACTACTATTTAAAATCACATCTTACAAATAATATTACGTCTCATCCGACAAGGCTCCAAGTATCGGTCACAAAGCAACAACATATCATCAATAACATAAATCTACGCATTATATAAATATTTATACTTGAACTTGGGGAGACTACTGTGTTGTGCCTCCTCACGACCAAGCAAATTGTCACCTACCAATATGGTCTCAGCAAAGATAGAACGCTCCATGTCAAAAGTATCACTTCTTCAACAACGAACATATTCGTATCACACTCCATATCACGGGTAACATACTTCACCCTTAACCTAAAGTCTACAAATTATATAAATATTCATATTTGTACTTGGGGAACTATTGTTATGCCTCATCCAACGAGGCTCCAAGAATCGGCCACGTGCACCAGCTAGCAAACCAAATTGGCCCCGTACTCCACGTAAATATCCTACCTGACCTAACCAAAGCATTAGACATAGATAGCCAAAGTGATGTGCCACTTCATTCAAAGTGTCATGCATAAGGTCGTCCCTCTACAAGCAAGGCGAGGTACCCAACACAGGCTCACACTCCATGTCACTATCCTACCTCATCCAATCGAGGCCATCAAACATAGGTAGTCGAAGTGATACACACCTGAGTCAAAGCGTCATGTATAAAGCTAATACTCTATAATTGAGACGAGGTGTCAAACCCGCTGTAGAATGATTCCAAAACAACTAGCCTCTCGGCATGAGGAGGTATCTTCTCGCTTTACCACTTCCAGTAGATCTTCCGTACAAGATTTTTTAAGTGATTGATCAATGTAAATCTCTGCAGCAGACGTCTCTCAGTTAATTTGTCAGTCTATTTTTTAGACAATAGGCCTAGATTACAAGGTGACTATTTTTCAGAATCATTAAATGCCCCTTAACTTAGGACTACAGAAGTGACACCTATGATGATGCACCTCGATCGTTAAGATGAGTACACGTGTCAATTCATCCTACAATAATCACTTCACACCCTTAGTTTCATTCGAAGGTAATCAATATTACACGCCCATGGTATTATTGCTCTCTTGTTATTCTACATACATCCTCGATGCCCGGAGACCATGGTGACTCACATCTTTTGTCCATTCCACATCCAAATACATATATGTAAGTTTATTGATATGATCGTCGAAATGTTTGTGATCGTCTCCCCCATCATCGTAGAAGGTTATGTGCTATATACAGATTGTCCAAATGTACATAAGCTATATGCATGAACATGAGTGAAGCCGGGACCTATTGTTCAATAACCAAAATCAACAAATATCATCATCATAATCAAACTATAAGTCCATTCCAACATGCTCCCCAAAAAATTGAACGGGATAATTCTGCACGAATTTGTTTTACGTTTCAGACACCCTATGCTTCCACAAAGTCTTAAAGTCAACAAATACTTCGTTTATGCGATCTGACACCACAATTTTTTTGTGGTGTCGTGAATTTGTAAGATAAATGGAGAATGTTTAAACCGCGTTTAATACTTAACTGTTCCTTAATTAATTGATAAAAGTTTACAATTAAGACATCTATAATTTCGAATAATGCTATCTAACATTGATACCATAATATCAGTTTAGATGACGCTACGTGATAAATTCAATGAAAGGTAAAATTAAATGATTAATTTAATTATACTTTTTATTTAATGTCACATTAATGATATTTATACTGATATTTTAACACCAATAGTACCGAGCATTACTCATAATTTTCACATCTCATTTGTAAAGAACGGTTATTTAATAGGGCCGTCCAGTTAATTATATATTATATGTAAAGCAAAAAAGGTCAAGAAGTGGGTGAAGAAAACAATGGCAGTACAATAAATTTCAGTTCTGCTTGACGAACTTGATGCGATGCTTCCTAGAAAGAATGATTAAAAAATTTTAGAAATCTTTAAGCACCAATTTTTTTGGACGATTTTAATTCTACTACAATTCAATTATTTCAATAATAACTTATTTTTCATTTTTCAATATATAATAAATACTACAAAAATCTTTTTATATATGAATTTTGTGTTATTAATTCTTAATTAATTACTCATTTCGTCTCATTTATATTAGCTGATTTTATTTTTCACACGGATTAAAAATCTTATTTAATGTTATTGAAAAACAATTTTTGCCATAAACTTTCCTAATTTATCCTTATTTAATTATTAACAACCAGTAGTAAATTATTGTCGAAAAAATAATTTTTGTACAATTTCAAGATTAAATGAGAAAAATGCGTTATAACTAAGCAAATTAAATAAGTGTATATTAGTAAATGAACAAAACAAAACATTCGCAATAAAGAAATATGACTATATAATTGAGATAAGAAAATAAAAAAATTCAACCTATATAAATGAGACGGATGGAGTAACATTCACATTAATCAGACTCGATAAATCTTGACTTGATGAATCTTGATCTACATAATTCTAGAGTTATTATAAATGAATTTATTTATATTCATATATTTAGGAATTTTAATGGGTATTTAAATTCATGTATTAGAAATTAATTTTTGATGTACCAAATGTAGTATAAAATGGTTGCTTATTTGTACAGTAGAACCTTGATAAAAGAATGTTCAATAAATTAATAATCTCGTTTAAATAATAAAATTATTTGGTCTCGGCTTGGAGTAATGTACTAAATTAATAACACGGCTAAATGTATAAGATAATATTTTTTTAGATCCTTTGAGACTCAACGAATATATAAAATAATAACTGCTTAAATTCATAAAAATCCATACTAATATAAATTAACACACTTTTAATTTGATAACACTTTTTTCAATTTGCCTTTTTTTTTTTTTTCAAAATATGCATCTAAAGTCTTTTGCTTTTTCATTGCATCCAAATCAAACTCAACTCGATCTCTAATTTTTTGCAATGCATATACTACATTTGATTTTTTTTTTTTTTCAATTTTGTACAAAGTAATTATTTAAGGTTACGACTGTAAAAATTATGTTTCATCTGTACATGAAATAATCTTTCAAAATATTAAAATTTGAAGTCAATACATGTAAATCAATGTTTCCTTTTTTATGTATGTATGTATGTATGTATGTATGTATGTATGTGCATTTTTGTGTACTTACAAATTAAATTTTAAATTCACCATTTTTTCAAATTTTTTACATGCATTACAGTAAAATATAATACAAGCCATAAAAATACAATATATTCTATAAATTAATAGATATTAATTTATCGATAAATTAAAAAATTGTACATTTATTGATAAATTAATACTCCCTCTACAATAATAATTTTTTTCGAGCCCAACATTATTATTTTATAGAGGTTTTACTATAGTATTTCATCATCACAAAAATTTGAATTATAAAAGTTGAGTTTTGAGAGTACAATTTTATTCTCTTAAATTTCTATCCTAAATTTTACTTTCTTTAGTTCGTTTAAGACTCGTTATATCCTCCCAACAAATTGGTATCAAATATTACTATTACAACACTCATAAAACATTTCAAAATAACGATCAACTTTGACTAGTGAGTACAAATGTCGGATAGTGTACAAGACTAACACCATTACGCTAACTAATGACAAATCCAATTTGGAGTCTTAAGCCTCCTTAATCCTACATATTTTACATATTTCGTTGTTACTCCAGTAAATGGCCAATCTTGACTCTAGTCGATCAACATGAATCTTATTTAGCCCTTGTTTGGTAGGTATTAAAATTAAATTTTTAGTAAATTTTGATAAAAGTTTTTGAAACGTGTGGTCAAAAAGTTGTGGGACCAATAAAATATGTGGTTAATATTGATTATTTGATTTTAACGTAGATTAAAATTTAATTTAAATCAATACCAAACATGGGCTCAATATTGCATACTAACGAAATTGTTCCCTTGCCCACCGAGATTGCCCGCTTGCTGATGTGGCAGGAGAATCTTACGGTTCTCTCCAAATGTGAGAACCGTAAATAAGATTCTCTCCAAGTGAACAAGATAAAATTTCTTATTGTGGGCAGGAGTTAATAACGTTGACAATATTTAACTACATATAATCACTTCATCTTGACAATAAAGAAACCATAATTGAGTACTTTCCCATGGTAAAGAAACCACCTCATTTTTATCTATTCATGATTTAAATAGTAAAATAAATGATCACTAATCAATTTATTTACCTACCGGCAACTAACCTTGTGTTCTTCGGGTCTTGAGTCAGTCCAAAAATGGCGGTTCCCAAGAAGACTCCAAATTCTTTGCCCTACCAAAGACTTCATGAACAATGTCTAACCGAAAAGGCGATTCTTTGACCCTAATGGTTTGACCATATTAACCAATTTTTCAAGCACATTTAAGTCCACTTTTCCAGCTTCCACAAAAAGAAGGAATACGTTGAACCAATGCAAGAAAGATAAGTCATAAAAAAACATTCAACATTTTTAGTAAAATAACATACTAGAGTTCATTGACTTGTACTAATTTGAAAAATAATAATGTTATTCACAGTTGCACAGTACGACGGTCGTCCCTACGCATACATATGATAGGTGGTTATTTGATGTATATCATGTATATGCCACATAGGATGACTGCCGTAATGAACGACTATGAATAACATTACTCTTTGAAAAAACAAGGAGCAATAGCACACCTGATAGTCGACAAATGTAACAGGAGATCCATAAATGCTCTGCTCCTTCAATTTTAGAACCCCACGACATCTGAAGGAGGCCAAAGCAGGAAAATAATTTATTAAACTTCTCTAGTCTTCACACATTAAGGGAAACCTTGAAAACGCTGGGATCAACTCTTCCTTTGAGCATGTTGGGCCAAGGTTAGCCTCAAAGATTGTTGGGCATGGAGTATCGTACTGGGGAAGTGTTGGAAAGTATTATCATGCAAACATAAGAAAAATTGTAAGTTATACATAATTAAATACTCTTTCCATGCAATGAAGAAGATTATTTGGCCTAAGTTTAAACAAGCCTTCGGTGAATCCTCCATAGCTGAGCTTAAGCAAAGTTGGTTAGTTATGTACTGACATTCAATTGAGTGTTCATTTATCTACTAAGCCAAGATCAAAACTTCACGAGCTTGGTTGTGTATAAGCTGTGTGTGCTTTACACGTAAAAGGAGTTTGAACAAGCCAATTCAGAGTTACTCAAGACTTTTCACACCCAGCCCCAAGTCATTACAATGAAAGCAGGGGCAATGAAGAGAAGTTGATAAAGTTATGCTACTGGATGTAAAAATCAAACTGTTCTGGAACTCTCAAGTTGAAATATCAAATTTTGATTCATTCCTCAAAAAAAATCTTTAATACCAAATAGAAGCAACAAAAACGAAGATAAAGATAATTGTTGAAGCATAAAAAATATATCAAACTATTAAATAATTAAAATGTTAATTTGAATGGAAAAAATGCCAATTTTGTCACAGCCTTACTCACTGCTCCATCAACATTTCCAAGACTGTATCATGAGAAAATAAAGAAAAATTAGACGAAGAGCCAGATACTATGTTAGAGGTATAGTAGACTAAAAAAATAATTATCCCGTTCAGTTCATGTGACGAACCAAACTAGGTCCCGAATTGTGCAAACTATCGGATTAGCTCAAAATCTCCATTAAATCGTGCAATATATCGATCCGGAGAACCTACTTTCAGTTGTAACTCATCCCAATCCAGGGATGTGAACATGGCCAATACCTCCTAGTGCCCAAGCGTGCAAAACATGTGCAATGTGAGCTCTTAGAATAACGTGTCCTCCATGTGACTACTAACTAGCTAGATCCTTAAAAGAGAACTGACAAAGACCATGTGACCAGCAGCATAAACTTAACAGGCAATAAAGCATGAATAGATAAAAGGGATAAAGTATTCTAAATAATTGTCAATAGAGTAAAGGTATTTCTAAAAAGAGACAATCTTATACACATTGCATAACTAAGAATAAAGCAGAAATCCTACCAGCATCATTAATCTTCGAAATAGCAGCAGAAAGAGATCCTTTCATCATCTTTTCTTATCCTTATCTTTCACTATCTGATTGTTAAAATCATGAAAGCACAGGAAAAAAGAAATGAAAATTCAGGTCATAATCTACCTGATCTTAAGCGCTTTGACCACGAATTATATTTTGAAAGATCAATGTATAATAATGTAGAACCCTTTTAAAGGTCACACACCATCCCCTGATAAGAACATTCTATATCAAAAGCCATCGATAGTTGTCCTCAATTAGTAGGCATATATCATATAAATCCACATAACACGTATTTGATTCAATAACGAACTTCACAGTGTGGTTACAGGCTTACAGCGCTGGAGAAAGGAAAGTCAAGTTGGTTTCTCACATATTCAACCGAATGGGGTCTTTGCACAGTGCTGGTGACTTTAATTGCAGATTTTCTATTTAAAATGGAAGACTGAAAAATTCACCATGTCCCACAGCATTCAAACGACTCCAAATTTGATAGAAGATCATAATATTCAAGTTCTTCGTGTTTTTATGAGAGGAAATTTAGTTGCTGATTAGTTGCGGTTTCTGTGACACGTAATGATTCTTTTCAAAACTTCCATCTTTCCCACTTTTGTTAGATGTCTTTGTTACACTTTCACTGCTCTTTTCGATAAGGCGGATTGGAAGTAATTGCCTTAAACGGAATGAGCCGCATTTCTCATTTGTGAATTTCTAATGATCGCTGTCTTCCTGATTTTTTTGTACCACATCGACCTTGAAGCATCAATGTCACACTCAAGCC
>CAIGRT010147491.1:5827-24634 GCA_903798405.1 Fraxinus platypoda | reverse complement strand
AAAGTGACATTATGTCACTTTTTCATTTTACACAGTATTTTTTACTTCCTAAAAATGTTTCATATGATTTTTCAAAACACTTCTAATTTTAAGGGTATTTTTGTAAGTACCCCTTTTCCATTTGGGCAGCCCAATTAAAAGGTGGGCATATCAAACTATAACCCAGGTCTATTTAGTCATGTTCATAGAGCAAGGGGCAAACGTGGCCTAGGTTTTCTTTGTCGTTATTCTTTACACTAAAAATTGGGAACAGATTCATCACCCCTCGTCACCAATTTATCTTGTGTTGCAGTGATTTCCACTTTTCTTCGTCACCAAACTTGGAAGGTAGTATCGGATTTTATTAGTGTTAAAACGGGCTTCATTCGCAATCGATTCGATTGTTGTGAATGATTTAATTTGAACTCAACTACTTATAATGTATTTTATTTTTTCCAGAATTGTTGTTTCTTGTTGGTAATCTTCCTCTGGCAACAGTGATTTTTTCAACAATATTTCTCTTGAATTTTTGATGCTGTTATTTATGGTTTTCCCCTTGCCTGGCTGCCCCTCAAGTGTAATAAGTGAAATACCCAGGACCAAAATCCAGTGGGGGCAGTTCCCCTGCTAGACCTCAGGTGGCTCCGCCGCTGTTAACACATGCATACATCCTTCTGATATTCGTTAGTCGTTTTGATTTTGGATTAATCAAAATTAATTACTTGATTCATAATATCAGTGTACTTAAATTTGCAGATAATTACTGTTTTGCTTTAATGGGGAGCAAAAAGAGAGTGTCCGATACTATAGAAGAAGCAGATATATTGGAAGAGAAAGAATTGAGTTCGGGGAATGAAGATGCTAGTCCCAAACCCTCTAAAAAGAAACTGAAGAAGGAGAAAAAGAGAAAAGAAACTGAAACTCATGAAAACGAAGATCAAAATGGAGTGAATGCGCCATCAACCCCCTCAATTACCCATAAGATTTCTGTAAATTCAATGGAAAGAAAAAAGAAACGAAAATCACTAGACAAAGAAAAACACTGTACTGCCCCTGGAAAAATGGGTTTAGAACTAGAAACAAATAAAAACAAGGGTATAGCTCGAAGTCATAGTGGTGGTGTTTTGCCTGAGTTCCACATTGGGGTATTTAAGGACCTTGCGGCAGCTGATGCAAGTGTCAGGGAGGCAGCGGCTAAGGCCTTGGTTACAGAATTGGTCAATATTCAGAATGTTTATGATATGTTGGAGGATAAGCAAGTAGTGGAGTGTGCTCTGAAATTGGAAGCTGAGAAGGATGATGGGTTGAATAACTGCGCCCCGTCCTTGAGATATGCTGTTCAGAGACTCATTCGTGGGGTATCCTCATCAAGAGAGGTGCGGTTTTTCTGTTATTTCAAGTTGTTTCGTTTCACTTATTTTTAAGTAGTATGTTTTTTGTATGTGGGAAAATCTTGTGCATAGTTAAGCGAATCATAGTTTCGCCGCAATGTTATATTAACAATCTCTGTTCTTTGTTTTCACGATTCAATCATTTTTTGTTTTTTACATGTTTTATTCTATCTTATCGATGTTCAACCTTTGGAGTTAGATGTTTAATGGACCTTGTAGTTGATATACATAGAATAATGCTCATTTGTCGAATCAAATTTTCTATGAAGGGGGAAAAATGCATCTTTTGTTGTTAACATGTTCATGTTAGTATCTGGTCGAGTTATAACTTAATGAACAAACTCTCGCCAACTTTCTAGGAAATAGAAAGATCGTTTACACTTATGTTTTTTTGCTTGAATAATTAGTAACTATCCTCTTCTACTTTGTTTTTGGTACTTAATAATGGTCCATTGGTTCTTGTATTGAATGCTTTCCAGATCTTACTATTAGATTGTCCGTCAATGCTCAGATTTATTGACATTTATTTTCTGATACTGACTAGATAGAAGTTAAAATTTCAGCTCTTGTTTATGCAGGCCTTTTAGGTTTTTTTATTTTTCCCCTTTCAGTGGTGTGCAGAGCAAATTTTGAATAGCTTTGTATTTTATCCAAATGAACTTACCTGCATATAGAGGTGTTTCATTGGCTCTGTATATAGTATAATTGATTCAATTTCAATCTGAAGTATGCTTTCTGAGGAAGTTTTAGATAATTTATCTCCTTTACAAAGATGACCTGAGATGACTTTTTCTCAATTAATAACGTGGGGTGTTACTTAGATGTGTGGGTACATTTATTTATTGGAAAAAATGTGTTTCAAAATGTGAAAATTGTCTTGTTATCTACAAGATCTAACATTTCTGCAAAACTTATGGCCTAGACGTGATTTTTCCCCTCTTCTTTCTTTTTCAGTGTTCTAGACAAGGATTTGCATTGGGCCTTTCAGTTTTAGTGGGTACAGTTTCTAGCATCAAAGTGGAGTATTTATTAAAGCTAATTGTTAATTTATTGGAGGTATCCTCTTCAATGAAGGGTCAGGTGGGTAATGTTGCCCAATCATGTTGCAGGATTTAATTCTATTGCCATTTTCTCTGTGTAAAATTTTGAGCTGGTTTTGTAGGAAGCTAGAGACTGCCTGTTGGGCCGCTTGTTTGCATATGGGGCTCTGGCTAGATCTGGCATACTGACTGAAGAATGGATTGCGGATAGGAACACTCCTTATGTTAAAGAATTTACTAGTTGTCTTATAACGCTTTCAGCTAAGAAGCGATACCTTCAAGAGCCTGCTGTCTCAGTTATTTTGGAAATGGTTGAGAAGGTACTCTTATCTGTAAAGAAAAGTTAATGGGTGTCGTTGTTGTTGGGGTCCGGGAGAGGCCTTACCTTTTTCTTGACTTTGATTTTTTATTGTTTTTATTTTTTGCCGTTCTGAGTGAATAACTAATTCCATGATTTTTCTATTGCCATTAACTCCAACAATTTGGGCAGCTCTTAGTGATGTGGTTCGCTCCTTAGATCTTAACATTTATTGTGCTTGTTTGGGATTCTTTATGATTTGATAGAAATGAGTAATGGATAAGTGAGTAGTAGTTGTGCATCCTACAAAATGTGTGGTTTAAGTTAAGGAGATCCAAGCAAACACATTGTTTGAAAATTTTTAAGAATAAGCTCATGGTGAACATTTTTAGGCACAATCTTATGCCATTGTAGAATATGCAGCAAATTGCTTTTTCCAGAAAAGTAAATCACTCATCAACTTGTCTTAATTAAAAGTTCATCTGAAAAAGGGATATGCATTTTTCTTTTTTTATTTGCTATATGTATTAAAAGTTATTGACTACTTGTGCAAATTTTTCAAAACAAAAAAGAGGGAAAATTAGTATTGTGGACTCTGAGAATCTAACTCAGGTTGGTTGTATTCACATAGTAAAACCTTTACCATTAGGCTATACAGATTATGTCAAAAAACTGACGTTTTAATATTTATTGTTTGCGTATTGCCTGGTTTTAAATTCTAAATAAATTTTAAAATATTGCCTAGGTGATCCCCCCACCCCCGTGCCTCCACCCTTAAATTTTCTATTTGTAGAGGTTAGGCATTATAGATTTTCTATGCACATGCATGCATAAAAACAGGGGTGTTTACAATTATCTATAATTTGATGAAATATTGGAGAATTTGATTACTGATTGTCTGGTTCCATGGTTTTCTAGGTTCTATAATTAATTTCTATTTTTAGTGTTGTCGCATTAGTCTTTCTTCTTGTTCCTTCTTCTCCGTAACTTGACAGTTATGTCACCATTTATCTAAATCAATCATTGATGTTGGCCATGGTTTCTCAGTTACCCCTTGAAGCCATGTTGAATCATGTACTTGAAGCACCAGGGATTCAGGAGTGGTTTGAAGGAGCAACTGAAGTCGGAAATCCCGACGCTTTGCTTCTAGCTTTTAAAATACAAGAAAAAATTGGTGCCGATGCTAAATCATTTTCCAAACTTCTGCCTTCTCCATACAATCAAAGCAGGGTTTTCTCTGCTGATCATTTGTCTGCCATTTCTAATTGCTTAAAGGTGATATTCATATTTTTTTTTCAGTTATTACCGTTGAGAATGGTAGAATCTTGATATGTATATATAATTGATCTATTTATTATAAATATATTGTAGGAGTCCACCTTCTGTTTGCCTCGGGTTCATAGTGTCTGGCCTGTTTTGGTAAATATTCTCCTTCCCGATTCTGTTGTGCAAGATGTAAACTTTGCATCAGGTCCGAGTACCGCTAAGAAGCATAAAAGAGGTCGCAAGGGTAGTTCCCTTGAAGATATCGAGAAAAATCTTAAATGCTTTTTTGACATTATTATTGAAGGATCACTTTTAACGTCCTCTCATGATCGAAAGAACTTGGCATTTGATGTTATGTTGCTTCTACTACCGAAGTTGCCTGCATCTTGTGTGCATGTGGTATTGTCCTACAAAGTTGTCCAGTGTCTTATGGATGTACTTGCAACAAAAGATACTTGGCTTTACAAAGTTGCACAAAATTTTCTTAAAGAATTTTCTGAGTGGGTCCAGCATGATGATGCCAGGAGAGTTGCAGTTATTGTGGCTCTGCAGAAAAACTCCAATGGAAAATTCGATTGCATCACCAGGTCAAAAACAGTTAAAGATCTCATGTCAGAGTTGAAGTCAGGATGTGATCTGTTTATTGAAAATTTGATGACTACGTTTTTGGAAGAAGGTCATACTTCAGAGGAACCATCAGATCAAAGTCAAACAACAGATGACAATTCGGAGATGGGTTCCATAGAAGATATGGATTCTGTTGGAAATCTGGGAAGTCCTGATTTTCTCAGAACCTGGGTTGTTGAATCTCTTCCCAGTGTGCTGAAGCATTCAAAGCTAGATCCGGATGCAAGGTTCCACGAGCAAAAGAAAATTCTGAATTTCTTGTCTGTTCAAGGACTATTCTCTTCAGCTATTGGGACAGAAGTGACTTCTTTTGAATTACAGGATAAGCTTAGGTGGCCAAGGTCGCCAATTTCTAATGCTTTATGCACTGTATGTATTGAGCAGCTACAATTATTGCTTGCAGATGCTCAGAAAGGGGAACAGCTACGATTACTGTTTCCAGATGCTCAGAAAGGGGAAAAACCTCATGTGGTAGCATGTGGTCTTGAGTCAAATGATCTTGGATCTTACTTTATGAGGTTTCTGAGTATATTATGCAGCATCCCTTCAGTTTCATTATCAAGGGCCTTGAGCACTGATGATGACGAAGCATTCAAAAAACTGCAAGCTGAGTTGTTGAAACTGCAAGCAATGCAGAGTCAGTTATCGAGAGAGGTATCCACAATTTCGATATTTCCCACACTAAGACTAGCTCCACATTGTTCTACACAATCTTTTAATAACTTTTTCCTTATTCATTTTATTGTACTAGTCTTCATGTTGGGAAGGGAGGGGGTGCTGTTTTTATAATCTTTGTTGTGGTATGCAGAAAAAGATTCTCCTAGATTAATTCCTACTTATTTCTTATCCTTTTTGGTTTACATCCTCTACCTGGATTCTAGTTGTGATGCATGAAAATGCACTCCAGATTAAGTTTCAAATAAATCCTCATTTATTTTAATAGATGAATAAAACTATGTTGTACACCTTTGGTAGCTGCAGGGAAGAAATCCTGATCTTAGCATGGATGTGAGTAAAATTCATGCCATGAGGTATTTGCTAATCCAACTGCTGCTTCAAATCCTAGTCCGACCTGGGGAATTCTCTGAAGCTGCTTCCGAACTTATCATGTGCTGCAAGAAAGCTTTTGGCCCTTCTGATCTTCTGGAATCGTCTGGTGAAGATGAACCAGAGGGGGATGGTACACCTGAGCTAATAGACGTTCTTGTAGACACATTGCTTTCCCTAGTTCCACAGTCATCAGCTCCTATGCGATCTGCTATCGAGCAGGTAAGTCACAGAACACTGTATGTATACCCATGGGGTGACTGATTATTAGATGAATATTCCTCTCCCTCATCTTAAAAAAATCTTGTGAATCTATAAAAACTGTTCTCAATTAAATATCTGTATTGTATTGCTTTACTAGGTTGAGCAAGTTTTCATTTATTTTGTTACATTAGAATCCTCTATATTGTTGCCTCCCCATTTCCAACCCACTGAAATGAAATCTTAATAACGATAAGGTGAGAGGTTCTTATAGCTAACATTGTTGTAAGGTACATTTCATATATTCCAGTCTCTAGGTAGATTATAGGTCTTCAATTGAGTACAGCTCATGAGATACTGTACGAATATAACTATGTTGCAAAGCATCAATTTTCTTCTCTCATCATACACGCAGAGTTGCTATAAGTGAACTTTGTTAGCATATTGAAGAATCAATATTTTCTTAAAGATGATTCACCCCATGATTAACAGATAAGTTTGAGCCCTACCAGTGAGTTGGGTTAGCATGTTGAAGAACCAACATTTTCTTGAAGATGATTCATCCATGACCAATAGAGAATTTCAACCATCATAGGATTGCCCAATTTTCCTAATCCGTTCTTTCTCAAGGTTTTCATCAAATTTGTTGCGGACAGTAGTTTTATGTTCTCGCGCAGCACTAGAAAGGGTTGCCAAAGGGTGTCTTTGGTAGCGAGAACAATAGAAGGGCCGCACAAAACTTTTAAGGCGTAATTGAAGGTCGGGTTGATCAAGAAAAAGGATCGTACCAGAGCGGTTGTCGAAGAGTCGCAACTCTAGGAAAAATGGGAGAAATTGGAGAACAACCGCCACTACGATAAAAGATTTGATAACCACCAAAAAATTAGAGGTAATAGAAAACCCATTGGGTCAATGTTCGTAGAAAAAAATCACCATCATAGATATCATAAAATAAATCCGAAGACTCTATTACAGCAAAAGACAGAAAACCAAGGTCTATTGCTGCATTAAAATTTAGTTTTTCTCAAGCAATCACAAAATAACCAAGGACCATCACTACAGAAGACCAAAAATCAAGGTTGTTGCTGGAATAAGTCTGGGACCATTTATAGATGGTCGCGAAGCTCTGGGTGGTGGTCGGAGGTCGCAATGTGGCGAAATAGGTTAGGGTTTATCTTGGGTTTCTTTGATTTCATAACTTTTTTGTTGGTTCTTGACTTAGGGTTTGCAGTTTAGGGCTCAATTCGAAACCCTAATTAAAAATCGTAATTTTCAAACCAAAATTGATATATAAAATAGAAACAAAAAAACTTGGCCGAATGAGTGGCGGATCAAATTTGTTCTGATACAAAGTTGAAATTTAAGCGAAATTGATTTTATTCATATTATCAATCCTATATATACCACCAGTGTTCTAAAAAGCATGATGTGTGGCTAGATGTGGAGGTTAAGCTTCAAGTTAGGCGAGCCTAGGGGTAATAAAGCATAAAAAAGTGTTTTTTTACTTTAATATTATAGTAAAATTTTAATCAATCTAAAAATCATTTAATAATACATGCAAATTATAGTACCAATACAATTAAGACCTTAACAAAATAATATGTTTTCGTACAATAAAAAAAGATATAGTATAATAGTGCTAATTGAAAATATTAAGAGAGTTTTTAATTTTTGTTAATTAGTAAAAGATGGGGAAAATGATTAATTAATTTAATAAAATATAAATATAAATAACTATTTATACAATAGTATAATACGCTACAATCAAATAAAAGGTACAATACACTACAACCAAACCAAATGGATTCTTATTCCACATCAAAAGTTCACAACATAATCTTTGGAGACGTCCTCTATAAATTATTGGGTCAATAAGTGGGTAAACAACTTTTTGAGCCTTTCAATCCAATTGGCTAAAAGTTGAAAAAATTATAATTATTAAACAATAATAACAATAATAATTATTAAACTTTTTAAACTTGTTTGGAAAANATTAAACAATAATAACAATAATAATTATTAAACTTTTTAAACTTGTTTGGAAAATAATAATAATAATGCACGCCTTGATGTGCGTTAAGTAAACTTTTTAAATTTGTTTGGAAAATAATAATAATGCACGCCTTGATGTGCGTTAAGCAGTCAACGGAACGTTGCCGTTGACCGCTTATTTAGCGGCCAAGCTGTAGGCTTGGCGTTTTTGCCACTTCTCGCACCTAGGCGCTCCATTTGCAACACTGATATATACTAGTGCAATTTATCTATATAAAGAAAAATATTATCTTATCACTACAATTCCTAGGCTAGAATACAAGTTAGAATAGATCTCCTATTCTAACTGTCAGTCATATTAGGATCAACATATTTATTGATGTGTTATGTGCCTTGTTCAAATAATTTTTTTTTGACAACTAAGAATATGTTGTTTCGTTGTCGAAGACGGAGAGAAGTTATTACCCTTAACCTTATGTTGTTTATCCTTTTTGGTAGACTTATTTTTCAAAACGGTTTTAATCTGAATATTATATTGCTTATTTTGCGCTTTCATGCAGATCGATTGTGCAGATAATCCATAATTAACTGCATATTTAAATCAATCACTAGTTGCTTCTGTTATTATCCAGGTTTTTATGAATTTTGGTCTCAATAATGTCTTTATAGGTTTTCAAGTTTTTTTGTAAAGATGTTACGGACGATGGGTTGCTTCGGATGTTACGAGTCATCAAAAAGGATTTAAAACCAGCTAGACACCAGGATACAGATAGTCAAGATGAAGGCGATGCTGATGATGATCTTCTTGCTATTGAAGAAGCAGAGGAATCTGATGTGGCTGAGACAGGTGAGACTGGTGAAAGCGATGAGCAGACAGATGATTCTGAGGCAGTGGTTCAGGAAGATTCTGATGATGAATCCGATGAGGGGATGGATGACGATGCAATGTTCAGGATGGATACTTATCTTGCACGAATTTTCAGGGAACGGAAGAACCAAGCCGGAGGTGAAACTGCTCATTCTCAGCTTGTTCTCTTCAAGCTTCGCGTTCTCTCTTTGCTGGAGATTTACCTACATGAAAACCCAGGCAAGATTTGTTTTGTCAAGTTTGCTTATGATTCCTCAAAATCTCCTTGCATAAACATCAAGGCCTGATTTCTGCATCATTTCTCTTTGCATTCCTTAGGTTAGTTGCATTGTGTCAATAATCTTCTCTGAAGCCATAATCTAGGAATTCATTTAACAGCATGTTTTTTTAATGTCATCCACTTTACTTTTTCGTTTTCCTTTGGGACTTCTTAACTTCGTAGTTACACCTTTTGGTCAATGTTAGTCACTTCGGAAATACCAGACTTGTCTTCAAATTAAGCGGAGTGATTATGGAGGAAGAAAAAAATAACGGTACAAGAATAGATTTAATTACAAATTACATCATTCATTTTGTGAACAAACTTGTACTGATATTCTGCATTTCAACATTTTCATATATGGAAGTCAAATATTTTGATTCACTTCATTCATCTTTGCAGAAGTAGGATATTAAGATTTTCTTGTATACAGGTAAACCGCAGTTGCTGAAAGTTTTCTCACACCTTGCTCAAGCATTTATACATCCACATACTACAGAAGGTAGTGAGCAGCTTGCCCAGCGGATTTGGGGTATTCTGCAAAAGAAAATCTTTAAAGCCAAGGACTATCCGAGAGGCGAAGCTGTACAGCTTTCTTTACTTGAAGCACTTTTGGAAAAGAACTTGAAATTGGCAGCAAAGCCTTTCAAGAGGAAAAAGTCTGCTTCCAATCCATCTAAAAAGAAGCAATCTGCCTCGTGGAATCGATACAAAATGATAAGTTCACTTGCTCAAAGCTCTACATTTTGGATTTTGAAGATCATTGATGCAAGAAACTTTTCATCCTCTGAATTGCAGAGGATGTATGATATTTTTGAAGTTGCATTAGTAGCCTATTTTGATAGTAAAAAGTCGCAGATGAAATCTGATTTTTTGAAAGAAATATTTAAAAGACGAACTTGGATTGGGTATCACTTCTTTGGTTTTCTTTTGGAGAAATGTGGTAGTGCAAAATCACAGTTTCGGCAAGTTGAAGCTCTTGATTTGGTGAAGGAAATTTTGAAATCATTAATCTCTTCTAATGCTGACGATGAAAGTGGGCAGAATGCATTAAAGATGATGTTGAAAAGCCATCTTCCAAAGATATGCCATCTTGTCAAGCAGTTAGTGACCAACATGCCTGAAAAGCAGTCCAGACGAGCTGATGTCCGTAAGTTCTGTACCAAAATATTCCAAATTTTAAAGGCTCATAACCTGAGCTCGTCGTTTCTTAAAGCTTTGGAGCCGGATGGTCATACTGCTTGTGAATCTCAACTTGGAGAGACATTTCTTTCTATGAAGAAGCAGGAACACTAATACGTCGCAGCATCAGTTGCTGGAAGCTGTATTCAGGGCTCATTCAACCTCAATTACTGCGAAGCTTGGGAAGTGGTGAATTGGCATTACTCCTCAGAGGTAGGTTTGATGGTGCTTTGTTGACCTTGGAAACTGTTGTTAACTTGTCATAAAACACTTATTTGCAAGATGTTATAGAGTTTTCTTCCCCTGTTTATCTGCAGTTTTCTTGTTCTATCTTTAGTGTTTATTTCAGTCATTGGTCCATTCCAAGTTGCAGGACCATTCAATTTTGAGCCAAACTAGTTAAGTGTATTTTATTTCTTTTTCTCCTCTGTGTATGGACTCCTATAATCAACCTTTGTTACAACCCTTTGTATGCTTGGTGCATCTTCCATATGAAGTATTGAATAGAAGTAGACTGTAAAAGCAAAAGGGTTAAAATGGTGATGTTGAAGGCAACTTGATTTTCCCCATTCTTTTGGGAGGAAGTAGGACATGTCTGGGTTTAGTTAAATATTGAAAAGCAATCTCTAAATGATCTCTCTAACATATTCCTCCCCTCTTATTGAAGTGCAAGAATGAAATAAAGTAGCTGGGTCTACTTGATTCTCCTTCCCACCAGAAGCATTGATGAGTCTGTTCTGGAGGAATATTAGGTTCTTTTCAGCGATTGATCTCTACAACTCTCGCTTTCTAATTGGTATTAGAACAAATTAATTTTGTACTTCAATTCATGGGCGATTTGGCGTATTGAATCGGACAAAAACACATGATGCAAGATTATGCATGAGTCATCAAATGATGGCATTATGCATGAGTCATCAAATGGTGCGACATGTGCACATGAATTGACGTCTTCTTGACAGCTGATCTGATCATTGTCCAAAATGAGCATATTTGTAGATTATTAAAGAAATTATTGGTCTTTTTTAAGTAGTTTTTAATTAGTTAGTTGGCTCGTTTCCTCCAGGCGGTTCATCATGGCCAACAGCTGGCTGATTTGCGCCCTATGAAAACAAAAGAAATTTGTTCAAATTAGAGAAATAACATTTCTCATATTGACCGTTGGACATTAGGGTGCAGACGGGTCAAATCGTTTGGGGGTTCAATTCGATCCAACTCGACCCACAACTCCAAACGAGCCTTGTGCTGAGTCACAATTTTTGGTCCTGTTCGACTCGTGGGTCACAAATATCTTTTTGGTTTGACCGTTGGTAGCTAAACGGTCATATTTTTTAATTTTTAATTGGTCTATTTTTTTCTTCTATATAAACCTCCATTTCACTTCAATTTTCTTCCCAAATTTTGTACCTTTTCAATTTACAATTGTTATAATGTTCATCATAACTCTTCCATTATGTAGTAGTTTTGTTTCTAAATTTACTTTTATTTTTGTCCAATTATAGTACCTATTTCTTCTGTGAGTTATTTCTATCTCTAAATATGAACAAAATGATTGTGTTCTTGACCTCACAAAAACAATTCTAAAAAGTGACTATATGAAGATATTTCTTTCAATGTCAAGACTAAAAGAAATTAAATTATAACGTAATAAAGAAATTTAGAATTTTTCGGTAAGTCGAGCACCTAAAAAGTCCGATTAGAATGTGCATATCAAGAGGTAAAATCAGTTTAAAGATGTAACTTCGTGAAAATATATTTTATATATTAAATCTTGCATAAAGAGTTAATATATTTGAAGGAATGGAAAAAGACAACTTCACTCATGATTTTTTTTTCTGACTTCTAGAAAAAAATTATGTAACAATATAAAATTTTAACTTCGTCTATAAGAAAAGTAGCCTACCCCAAACCTGAAAAAAGACGAAAATTCAATTTTGTTTTTATTAATTTCTATTTAAAAAGGAACTGAGTTGTGGGCTCATCTCAGCCCATAAAGCCCACGATCCTAAGGACCGAACTAGGCACCATTGTAGACACGAGTCAAACTCGTGCGTCTAAAATCAAACCTACTCGACTCAATTGCGATTCCTACTTGCAAACCTACAAAATAAAGGATCACAATTTTTACATAAAAGCTATGTACTTCGGTTTGTCAAATTTGTTGCTCTATATTTCAGTGATAGTCAGAAATTGTGTTTTGAGTGTCCATTTTGATATTGTTGAAAATATATTCTTTTTGACATTTTAAAAAATTGTTTTAAAAACACTCAGACACGTTTTGAAAATTTTGACTTAATTACAACTGAAAACACCCAAAACGACAAATTGTCGTTTTGAATTTTCTTTGTAAATTTTTAATTTATTTTCAAAAACGCGTTTTCGAAAATAGGAAAAAAAACGCGTTTTCTCTATTTTGAAAAATCGAAAACATAAAACGATTTGAAAATGATACGCAAAATTTTTAAAATGGATCTAAATTTCTCCAAACAACAGATGAATGGATAGTAGATTATTTGCCAACTTGCTTGAAAATATTTATTGATCCACGTTCGTTCTTGTAGAGCAAGTGATATGATGAGAAAATCACATGGGAGAATGAGAAAAAAACCTCAACTTTTTGCTTTCTCGTGGCATCACGTGCCTGCCTGCCTGCCGTAACTGTAAAAACCCAGAGACCCACAAAATTCCAACTAGCACCCCCAACTTCAAATCGAATTAAAACAGGTCGAGATTTAACTTATTTTCTTTCCATTGCATAAAAACATTGGGAACAAATACCAACATAATCGTATGGTAAATCAAACTGTACAAATGTATCTCTACACTGTAATCTCCCCTCTATTCCCTAAACTCAAATTGGGAAAACTTAAGATATTCAGCTTCTTAGAGCAGACAACCAAGAAACTCCTTTTACTTCTAATTTACAACTTCAATACTCAACCAGATACCCACAAACTTCTCTTTTAAGCTTTCCCATATTGGCGTATCTTTGCTATACTCTGCAAAAGGTGGGTCGAAAATTTCAGGCCATCTCTATATGTAAAATGCACATAAAGATTGAAAATGAAAACTAGTTTAACATCTGCTTACCTTAAATCATCAAATATCCTAATGATCAACGCATTCTTAGTCAAAGAGCCAGTTTTGATAAGTTCATACTCAATATTTGCAAATTGACTTAAACCGAGATGTCAGGACTGCGCATCATCTGCATCGGATTCACTACTGGAGGAACTCCCTGAATCAGAACCTGTTAAGAGAAGGAGCTCGTAGTAATGAGCATTGTATTAATAAAATACCTTCCAATACCTCAAAATTCTGAGCAACAAATTCCTCAATACAATTCAGAAATGCAAGAATTAATACCACTGGAAGACGATTCACTACTGGAACTGCTAGAACTACTTGAGCTGCTACTGGCATTGCCTTGATCATGACCTCCTCCACCACCACCACCACCTTCTTCATCCTTTTCGATCTCAATGGGAGGAAAGCTTGTTGCAGGCATATCATCATCGATATCCACATCCTCGTCCTCGTTCTTTTTTGGCTTCTTTCCCATGTCATTTTCCTCACTCATTGAGTCCTACAAAAATCAACCACATAACATCATTAGATAATGATCATATTGTCCCGGTCCCAATCATAAAATTCAGTAGGTAACTAACTATATTGACATTATTGAATTAAGCATTACCATGTCGTCCTCCACATTGTGTGTGGTTGGAGCAGTAGCTTCAGCAGCATGATTGTTGTTCATCATCAATGCTTGTCGTTTAGTCTTACTCACCATCTTCTTCCAATTGGTCACAAACCGATCCAATTCCCAAAGAGTCTCGGTATCAAGGGCCTCTATGTCAAGCTCAATTTCATCACCATCTTGCCCCAAATGCTCATTCCTCTTCCTTATAATCTGAACCAATTGTGGCATCTTCTCCTGAGGCAAACTCTGTAACCCACTACCAAGTTTATGCTTCTCCTCAATACTCATTTCCCTCTTATTCGTATCCTTTGCCCTTGGTTTTGGCTGCTTCACCATCCCTACCCTCCCAACTTTCTGTTCTTTTGCAGGCAATGGAGCACTGACAGGAGATGGAGTTTGTGCATGTACTGGATGGCTCAGTGGTGGCAGCGGAGGGGCGGGAGGCATTTCGATGCTAGAATGATTTTGCATTTGCATTTTCTCCGGCTTCTTTGAAGCCTGAGGAACTGGAATAGGGCTCAATTTTGGTTTACTTTTCTTTCCTCCCCTTCCAGGGGATGATGCCATAATCTGTCTAGGATTATTCCACTGACTCCCTTGCAATTCATCATTATCCCAAAATTCTCGAAGCTCCCTTTCTCTTCGTTGAGTATTACAACTATCAATCTTCTCCTGAATTGGACTAAACAATTCCTCGAACCTTGTTAATAGCTGCTCTGCCATGCCGTGAACCTGGTCAGTTTTCGGATTGTACAGTAAGGCATTATTAAAAGTCAGCCTTACATCAGCAGCAAATTCAGAAGGATGAGAATACAGATCCTTGGTTACATTCGACTTTACTGTCCCCAGATCCATCGGCCGCTTCACAATTTGATGATAATCGTGAAGCCCCAGAGCAGCCGCATCAACAGGTTTATTGAATATCCACCCATTCTTGTGCTTCATCAATTTCGTCAAAATCAGCCTGCATTCCTTCAACATAGCCCCACAATCAATTGCGTTTTTCATCCCTAAATTTCCATTATCAAGAAATCCATTGCATAGTTTCTTTGGATCCTTATGGGATCCAACTGGGGCTCCAGGCCGTTTGTTACCGGATAATTTCTTTGGTTTCCCTTGAGACCTAGGATTGTTACTGCTACTGTTGAAGTTAAATTGACCGGAGTCGATTTGATCCCTCAGCTTCTGGATCTGTTCAAGCTCGGCAGCCAAGCGTTTACGGAACTCTAAAAGTTCGGATTTTGTGTACGAAGCAACGTTGTAGGTTAGATACCCGCCATGGTTGAATCCACTACGCGCCGCCGTAGTAGTCTGATTGAATGAATAGGCATCGTCGGCCTGTGTTGCAGCCGGAAAATCATCGTTGTACCGGCCGCTTCCATTACTGCTTGAATTGTGGAATTGCTTTTGCTTTTTCTTTGGGTTAGGGTTAGGGTTTGTATTTAAGTGAGGATTTGAGTATGGAATCTTCCCCATATGTGCCCAGCTCGATTCATTCTGGCTAGCCAAGACAGCGTATGCCATGAATAGCACAGCCGGCGCTCACCTCAGCTCCGTCGAATCTCCGATCCAAAAACATGTATAATTTTATTCGACTGATTTTCCACTTACGGCAACACGCTCGCCAAAATCTTCCCCAAAAATATCCCGATCGCCGCCGGCTATTATTTTGTAGAAAAATTAGAAAGGGGCAGTATTTATGATTGGGCAAGTGTTTGAAGGAATTGAGCGAGGATTAGAGGACGAGGGACGGGCTTCTTAAAGGCGATGAGATCTGCCCGTGAACAATACGGGCAGAATTAGGACCGTTGATAAATTTGTTTTGTTGATCGAAGGGTTGTGATAAATCTGTTTGCTGGCTTGAGGGGTTGACCGTAACATCTGGCATGGACGCTGAGGATGAGACATGTTGTGCACGTGGCGATATATGCAGCGTGGATTGTGAGGCTCTTCTTGGAAGTGCAATTTTGGGTCCGGAATTTAGGGTTTTGGGAGAGGCGTGTGACGTGGGATGGTAAACCCGTAAATTTGAAGAATTTCGAGTTCACATGTGAAAGCAGGTGACGTGTCAGGTAGACGAAGCTACCACCATTAGAACCGACTGTCTTTGTGAAAGAAATTTGAAAAATGCTGAGTCTACGCTTTGTTGTACATTTAGTTTGACGGTTCTCTCACAAAGACGCGTGGTCCGCAGTTTGACGGACTTCGCTCCTTCGTGAGAGGGCTGTCACCAAAGGATGTACACCTAGCATTGCTCAAGAAATTTCCTTTCCCAAGGTAATTTTAGAAAAAATGGGAATTCATACTTTTCATTTTTGTTATCTTGATTTCTTAATTTCAAAAAGGTGTTTTGCTTTCATGAACTTGGTCTAATTTAGTGCATGTTTGAGCTCCATTGTTTTGCTAAAAATGCATTTTGAAATAGTAGATTAATCGAGAATGTGGGGTTAAAAAAATTTTGAATTTACTTGTAATATTATTTTAATGAAGAATGCGTGATTAAAAAAAAAATAAAAAAATTGTATTTTCAAAATAACGGGGATAAGAGCTTAACTAATAATTTTTGGGTGAATTGAATATAAGGTTCCGAATGTTAGATTATGTGGGGTTCCAAACTTTACAAAAATCTTAAGGCCTGCCTTTTTGTGACGAAAATAGTAAGTCCCCTCAAAATATTAAATTTTGAGTAAAATAATCATTTTACACTTAATGTGATTTATTCAAATAAATAAATTTCACTTTGAGTTCCGTATCTTTAAAGGTTGTGACAATGGGTCATGAACCTTTGGTTTCTACATCTCGAGTTCGTAACCTATAAAACATTTGCGACTGACGTCATTTTGTGATAGAATTCATCATTTTACCGTTATATTGTCAATATATTGAGTAGAATGACCATCATGTCATAAATTTAATAACAAAGAGAACACAAAAAAACGATATGTAATTTCTCCTCTGCCCATCACCGACAATGAAATCTATCCACACTCATCGTTGGTCACATCTCTCCTAATCAATCAATATACTTACAAACCATGCTCCCTCCTACAACATTACCAATCTTCCATTTCCATTGATTTCTTTAACAAAACAATGAACTCCCACCAACCTAACAGTCGCTTCTTGAGAATTGGGACAAATGTCGAAATGGTAACTAAGGTGGAAATAGTGATTTGTGGCAGTTAACAATGGGCAAGTGAAAGTTCATGTATAGTTCGTTCTCCCATTTGGAGAATTGATGGAAATAGAAGGTTTGTAAAACTATAGGAGTGTGCGTGTGTGTGGTTGGGGTTGATTGGTTGGGAGATATTGGCCGACGGCGAGTGTGGATGGATTTCATCATTTGAAATGGGTGGGGGACAAATTACCAACTAATCGTGTTGTTTTCTATGAATTTTTTGTTTTTGTTTTTATGTTATTATATTAAGGGTGTGATGGTCATTTTACCCAATATATTCTACATACAACGATTAAAATGATGATTTTTCATACAAAAGGACGTCGATCGCAAATATTTTATAGGTTAGGAACCGAATGGTAGAAATCAAAGGTTGAGCACCCCATCAGCACGATCTTTACAGGTTTAAGATCTCATGTACAGTTTACCAATAAATCAAATAACGGGTAAAATAATGCTTTTATCAAATTTTAATTTTTAACAGTCAAATTGACAAAAAGACCTTGTGATAGACGTTTGTGAAGTTTAAGACTAAAGCTGTATAATAAAGTGAATGCTGTGGTTTTCACGATTGTGGAATTGAAAGGTGCCCCTGACAACAACAGTAACAGCAGAGGAACGACAACTAGAGACAGAAAGAAAAGGCAGGTGTTGTAAAGTTGATCATTATGAGTGTTTCGCCGAATTTGATTGGAATGTTCAAAGGCAAAAAGAAGGGGATTCATTATCTTGTTATTTAATACGAATAAGTGAAGTGATAGAATTCGTAAAAATTATTCAAAGGGCTCTAACAGGAATTTCAAGGGTACTATAAATAAAAGGTTCGGGATCCACCGTGATAACCTTCAAAGGCTTGGGACTCCAATTACAATTTACGTAAAACAAATTTTTTAAAAAAGAAACATATAAATTTTTTTCTCAAATTTCGGGCAGGCATGTTCCCTCCTCCCTTCATTAATATTTGTAAAAACACTTTTTAGTGCATATTTGACAAGTGATCATATTAAATAAATATAAGCGATTTTAAATTGTGTATAATAGTATATGTGAGTCATATGATATGTATATATAATATATAAGAAATTAAAATATAATCTCCTACGTAACATTCATGAAAGGTATTTGAAATTGTTGGAAATGAAATTATCAACGTGATGTGCTATGATATGATAATCATTGTTAACACGTAAAAAAGTTTGCTTAATTCTAGTTCATATGGAGCTCATGAGTTGAAAACCACAAATTCGGGCTGAGTAAGATTTCAACGGTTGTGCAATATGTACATAATGATTTACATACACATAATGTAGTAAAATGCGATTGAGTCAGAATTTTGCCAACCAAATAAATAAAAAACTTCCCAAGTCTCTTTTAACACATCATCTACATGTAAATCATTATGTAACTCTATTGTGCACAAATAGCTTTATTCAAATTTCAAACACTCTTTTAAGCTTAATCACTAAGAGTAGGTAACAATTTGATAAAGGAGATTTTTCATAGATGTCAAAAAATTTAAAAATGCATCACAAGTTGTCATTTTTACAAATGGTGCTAAAAAATGTCACTTTTTGGGTATGAAATGTTCAAATTATCCTTAGATATACCTTTTTGGGAGCATTTAATGCTCATCCTTAGATATACCTTGTTGGGAGCATTTAATGCTCATTAATGCCATGGTGTGATGTTTTGAGTTGTGTATTAGAAACTATTGAATATATGTATAATATATTGGGTGATATGAATTGTTAACAACAAAAAAAAAAAAAAAAAAAA
>CAIGRT010147463.1:0-13505 GCA_903798405.1 Fraxinus platypoda | reverse complement strand
AAAAGCAAAGAAAAAAACCTTTCCCATATTCCTAATTCATCTTTCTATGAGATCCAGATGGGATCTTATCTACGTAACAGGCTTAGAAAGGGAATCCATCTATGCATTTACGTGACTATCAAGGAAACTCATCTATTTTGTGTATATTTGCATGTGGAGTAGGGTTAGTGTTCTTTAATGTTTTATTTCCAGTGTTTCTAATTGAATTGCACCCTTTCCTTACTTGTGGTGTTCAAGGCCCTCTATTGTTACCTAAATTGACAGTTTTTTTTCCTCCTTCGAATGATCCTCTATCAAATGAACTCTGCTCCCCCGTCCAAATAAAAAAGAAGAAAAATGAACGGTATTTTCTTTTCACATTTCTCTTTCCCTCAATACCGGACCTCAACATTACCAACAACATTAGATCAAGAAACAGCTTACTGTGCCATGAATTCCAAAATGGGGACCAACACTATTAAAAGCCACGTCTTAATCTTAACCTCAATCAGGATTGGACAATCCATTGCCTGGTTTTATGAGGAGCTACTCGTCATGGATGTAGTGCTGTAGAGGTAGTAGCTGTAGTCTTTGGATGTAGGAGGTTGGAAATGGAAATTTCCAAGGCAGATTTTCTTTCTTATTATTTTGATATGTTTTCAACCTCCTGGAGGTTGTGTGGTATTTTGTTATTTCAGTTATACACTTTGTTAGCGGTGGCAATTCTTTTTTGTTCAGTTATACTTCTGGCATTGGTTTTGAGTTGTTATGGCATGCAGTAGGAATAGATAGAGAGGTATGGAGAAGGGAGGAATTGTAGAATCAAAGGCTTACCTGAAAACTGATCCAATCAAACTAGGCCCTGCAAATTGAAATTGAAGTTATTCCTGATTCTTGTGGTCCGTTTTTTGTATCCTGTGATGATGTAATGCTTTAGCTCTAGATGATTATTTTTTGAGTATACGTCACAGGTAAATCTCAGTGTCTTGTCATCAGTTCTTATTGTGGTAATAACCTTTCTAGTTTTGGTAAGAATTGATTCCATGAAATTCAGCAAAGTTCATTTGTTGTGGTAATGACCTTTCTGGGTGGTCTAAATGGTGCTATGGATCACTCCTCTGATCTGGAAATATAGGGTTTTGCTTAGGCTTAATAAATGAAAAGCAGGACTTATAGATAGCTAACTTCAGGGAACATGTTTGAAGTTAATTCGTATCGCATCTGATTTGGGTTCCATAAATTTTAAGTGGACATGATCACTCAACTTAGTCAATTTTCAATAAAAGAAAACATTACGAATTCAATTAATTTCTGGTGTTGTAAATGCGATTAAGATGCATTATTAGTTTTGTAACTTCCTCTGAATAAAATGAAGAGGTAAAGCTACATTTTGGATTCAAGAAATATATTCCCTCGAAGACTCTCCATAGGATTTTTCAACTTAATTTAGCTTTATGCCTGGGTAACAGCTTGGTGCTAGCTACTAATTACCATAAGCCCTCAGGAGCACGGACAAAATATTTTTCACAGCCTCAGCTCCTTGGCGGGTAAACTTTGTATTTGCATACAAGTCTTGATGAAAATGTGCTTTTCTAAAAAAAAAAAAAGGAAAGTTCAGATGCTTTATGCACCTACTGCTCAAAAGTGTGTACATTAATCACCATTACTATGTTATTTGAGCTCTTGCCATTTGTAATTACTGATCTAATCTTATTTGTATCCTGAAATCGAGAGTTAGGATAAAAGAGTTCGTGACATGGGCTTCTTAGCAAACATATTAAGGTGATGGAAGATTGAAATGGGATTTGATGCTAGCTGGGTTGGCCTCACTTAGAGAGGATACTCAATCACTTGATTCATATTTTTGGGACCCTCAAGAAGGTATGCACGCACTAGCTAGTTAGGTGATGGAGCAGAAGTGTGAAGAGAGGGGAGGGAAATCTTTGTCTTCAGTTACCTGGCTTGCTTAAGTAGGACAGTCGGACAGATGCATATCGTTCATGGTTCTTCAATTGAACCTCCACCTTTTTTACTTCAAACAAAAAGAATTCTTAACTTGGTATACTTTTGTAAATACTTCGCATGTATAGAGGCCCCCTATAATTAATATAGACATACATGCACTGGATTTATGTGTTAGAAGTGTAGAGATACACTGAAGCATAGTAAACTCTGGATAAATTACTGCTGCTGGAGCTGGCCAGTTAAAGTATGGATTATCATTGTTATTTTCATCACTTTTATCTCGTGACATTCACCTCATGTGTTGTTTCTGTTTTATCAATGGATGCTTTCCGTTGAGCTTTTTTAACCCCCATCTCTCTGTTGCACATATGATACTTGAGATTTTTTTCTACTTTGTAGATATTTAAAACGAGGGGTCAATGAGAAGGGCAGAGTTGCAAATGATGTTGAGACTGAGCAGATTGTATTTGAGGACGTTCCAGAAGGGTTCCCTATGCAGATTAGTTCTGTTGTCCAAAATCGTGGGTCCATCCCACTATTCTGGTCACAGGAAACTTCGCGCCTAAATCTTAAGCCTGATATTATTTGTATGTTATAGCAATTCGAATTCGAATTCCTTTCTCTCTTTTTTTTTTTCCTTCTCCTTTTTTTTGGCAAAAGAACTCTCATCTGATTTTCTGGTCTGTACTTCACAACTGATGTTTATTTTGCAGTGTCAAAGAGGGACCAAAATTATGAGTCTACCAGACTTCATTTTGAAAATCTTGTCAAGAGATATGGGAATCCTATTATCATTTTAAATTTGATCAAGGTGAGGATTTAATTTCGACTTTTATACTCAAGGGTGTTATGATGAATTGGTTAACTCCATATTTGTTACATGTTGAATTTGTTAAAGTGTATAATTTATAGGCACTGAATTTGTTATCAACAGACAAATGAAAAGAAGCCTCGAGAATCCATTCTTCGTACAGAGTTTGCTAATGCGATTGAAGCTATTAATAAAGATCTGTCAGCAGAGAATCGTCTTAAATTCCTCCACTGGGATCTGCACAAACATTCTCGGAGGTATTAGATTTTTTTATCCTTTTTAGACATGCTACTTTTGTAGAAGATCTAACTAGTCTTTCTATTTAACTATTTTCCTCAGTAAAGCTACAAATGTTCTTTTACTCTTGGGAAAGGTGGCTGCATACGCATTAACACTTACAGGTTTCTTCTATTGTCAAGTAACACCAGCCTCGCAATCAGAGGGATATCTGGGATGGCCTTCTTTTGAGTGAGTGTGCTAATACATTCCATTTATTTTATTTTCTGATTATTATTTTTATCTTATTTTAAGCATGTTTATGTTCTTGAGTTACTGGGTAGTCATCCCTCGTTATGCCTTGGATATTTTTGATGATATAAAATATAAATAAATACATCTCCCCTATCTAACAACTTAAATTTTTCGATGAGATGGTTCAACATGGTACTAGAGCAAACAAAGTTTCTAAGTTTTAGAGCCACCCCCAACTATGAAAACTTCAGGTTTAAGGTCTTAAGTGAAAAAATGATTTCATTGTTCCCATCAGGAGCTTGTAGAAGATTTAAAAATTATGAACAAAATAGATTCCTTCCTCTCCAACGACTTATTTTTTTGATGGGCTAGTTCAATAGAAATTGTGTATGCTTTAAGCATTTTTTATCATCTTCATCTGGGCATATTTGTCTTAAGACCTTTTGAAGACCCAAAAAACGCTTATAACGAATTTGGTGATATGATCTTTATTGGAGTATTTTAGCACTTCAATATCATGTCTAATCCACAGTTAGGGCAACCTGCGGGTATCATTGGTTGTTCTCACCCCTGGGATTTGAGACAAATTGACTGTGCAAGAACATAGCTTCTCTATATCATGATGAATGTTCTGTCTTTTTTCCTGATTGTTTCATATTTTTTATTCCAAATACGCAAAATTTAAAGTCACTTAGCTCCTAATTACCTCTTGTACAAGAAGTCAACTGTTGATCTTTTCCCAAGGAGAAAGAAAATTCTTTTTGTATATGGATAATATTTGATGCATAGAGGACTTACCAAAATGTGTGGATACATCTATTGTAACATGACGTTATGGGTGTTAGTAATTGCTGAATAAATTACCAATGTATTATTATTATTATTTTTATTTTTTCCCAATTGTGTTACTATGTTTAAGTTTATGAGGAAGTTCACCATGGTTTCATGACGCAGTAATGTTGCTACTCCTGATATTTCCACCACAAAATATTACAACAGCGAATGTGAGAAACTTCTCTATGTTGAGAATGAGGATTCAGATAACACAGATAGAAAACTTAGTGGAGGCACTACTGTTTCTAATGGCAATTCTTCACTCAAACCTCCAATTTTCCAAAAGGGAGTTCTCAGGACAAACTGCATAGATTGTTTGGATCGCACTAATGTGGCACAATATGCATATGGCTTGGCTGCTTTGGGACATCAGTTGCATGCTCTTGGAGTAATAACCTCCGCCAAGATAGACCTTGATGATTCTTTGGCTGATGAATTGATGGCTTTTTATGAGAGAATGGGTGATACCCTTGCACATCAGTATGGTGGTTCGGCTGCTCATAACAAGGTAAGCAAATGTGTGATTGCATTCTAATATTGGGTAGTTTGACTGGATTTATTGTTATGCCACTTCCTGGCTGACTAATATCAGAAGCTATTATTTCAAATTAAAATATCCAGTTATTTCAATACTCTGTCTGAAAAGATATGTTACTTATGGAAAATGGTAGAATTAGTTATCAACTGTTAAATCAAGTTGATTTCAGGACCTACCAATCCATTTCACGTGATATGGACCAGTCAGATGTAACATGTTTCAATTTTATAGCTATTTATTTTGTGTTTGCTATAATTTTGTGTCAAAACAATCTTGTAAAGCCAGTGCACGCCTCCTTTATTGTGTCGAAGTGCCAGAATCATTCTTTCATTTCTCGTCCTTCAACTAGTTGAGACGTCTTAAGTAACAGTTAAAAATTTAAAATTATGTTTATTATGAGATCGATAACCTGCCCTAACTGAAGAGAGCTTCCGATAAAACCTGTCGAATGTGTTTTGAGTAAACTGTTAGTAAGGTTTGTCTTCAGTCTGATCATTTTTTGTGTAGAATTTGTTTATAAAGTATACATTAGATGTGGCTTACAGTGTAAGCATTTTTCTTTTGCGAGTCATCTTAGGTGAATGTGCAATTATTTATCCTTTTAAACATTTTATTTCATTATTACAAGCATGTGTTTTGGTTGACATTTTTAAAATTTTAATTTATTTTAGATTTTCTCTGAGAGAAGGGGTCAGTGGAAAGCTGCAACCCAGTCCCAGGAATTTTTTCGAACTCTACAGAGATATTACAGCAATGCTTACATGGATATGGAGAAGCAAAATGCCATCAACGTGTAAGTTTGTAGTGGTTACGATCTTTCACATGCTTCTCAAAATTTTATATATAGATATAGGTGTTAAGGGTAGTGAAGATGGATTTAGGGAAACATTGTAGGGACATTTTGACGCGAGAACCTAACAATTTGACAACGAACAATTGAAGAAGAAAAGGAACGAGAAAGAGAAGGGGACCCAAGACGAAGAATAATTTAGGGCAAGAGAAAATCAATTTATTTCATATATTCAAGAGGTACTTATTATAATGAATAAGTCCTCTTTATATAGATTAAAGATTCTAAAATCAAAAGAATATCCAATAAACTAGAACTTTATCGAATTATTAAAGCTAATCTAATCTAAACAAATATAATTTGAATCAAACTCTACTTTTAAAATCCTTTTTTTTTTTTTATCAAATAATTTTATTAATAAAAAAGAATATACAGAAAGTGTATTATTAACTTAAACAAGAAAGAAAATACATGAAGTTAGGCAGCCCCTCTATATGATTACTAGTTGCGGCATTAAACCAACTATACAAAGTCCGATAAAAAAATTCTCTAAAGTGCTCTGTAGTCCGTGTTTGGCCTTCAAAACAACGGTTGTTCTTTTCTCTTCACACACACCATATAATGCATCCCGGGATAAGATTCTCTACTTTTAAAATCCTATCTATATCTTATCGATATCTCCATCACATTTTCTATGTCTGGCACATACTTTATCCTGTTCTTGACATGCCTCACTAGCATTGAGAGATTGTTAATATCTCTTCCTTTTCAAAGATGATTGTTAACTTTTTGGACTACCTCTAGTTATTTTTTGAGGTGATGGAATGATGTATTCACTTTAACTAACAGTTCATTTGATAATATTTGAGCAGGTTTTTGGGGCATTTTCAACCTCAACCAGGTAAAGCTGATGTATGGGAGCTGGATTCTGACCAGCATTCCAATGTTGGAAGGAATGGACAATCAAACATTGATGAAAATGGAAGGTAAGGTGGTATTGAGTTATATGTTGTAATACTTCTTTACTTTGATCTTCCTTCTGTTCTTTCAACTTTTAGTTTGTTCTATGGATTAAAAGTTCATATAGGTTCCTTAGATATATTCGCAGACTGAGATGGGATGATTACTTATTAGTCATTCAAGATGTACTTCCTGCATCATTGTCGAGGGGGAACTTGTAGTATTTTGATAACTGCTCTATGATATTATGTGGCCGTGCACTTCTGTAAGTTCTGCTAAATTTTACTCTCTTGTTTTGTATGTTTAGGTCATTATTTAAAAGGTCATGGTCAGATGGGAACATTCTTCATGAAAGTCGTTCGCCCAGGTCCACCTCGAACATCAATAAGGGTTTTCCGAATTCTGACTTATCTAGCAAGTCGAAAGAAGGAAACAAAATGCTTTCTGAGTCATCACCAGAGATATCAACTTGCGAAAGTGATTTAACAGATTCGAGGTGCCTTGCCTTCCAGCTTCTGTGACTGTATATTCTATTTTACCTTTTTACGAGGATGGACAGCCACTTTATATTATTGTAGTTGATTCATTAATTCTTAAAGCTGTTTTCTTTGTTTGGAGGGATTATACCAAAATGTGAGTTATTATTTTCGACTAAAATACACCTATTCCGTTCGGTTGTTTGGCATTAAATGTTTGGTGGATGGATTATACATTTACCTTTTCTCAACCAAATTTCCTTCCATATTGTCCTCGACCTGCCTTCTCCACCACACTGTACACACCTCGAGGTGATTTTGGGGTTCTGTTTACAACTTCGCCCATTGGGATACACAATTTGTCTATTTGATGTTTTTTAGGCTGAGTCAAATCAAAATCATAATCATACCTGTTAAATTTGTTGGCTTTGACCAAGGACCATAGACCTGATACTTTCTGATTATGTTTGATAGAAGTTTGAAGATGAAGAAATAAAATGTGTTACTTTTGCCTTATGTCTGAAGTGATATTTAACTCTTACATTGATCACCATTTAATGTGATTTGGTCAAAGGAAATTCATTCATAAAGGCAATGTATATTATGGTGGTTGCATTTATCTTGGCCAGATCAGTTTAATATCAGCTCAATTTTCTGTTATGAACTCAATGCCACTGTCTGATTTCTCAAATAGACTTAGCTCGCTTTTTCTTTGTTTTCACGGAGGATGAGCATCTTTTATTAATAAATGTGAGATGATGAGTATCGTGCGATCATGATTCTCAAACATCGTCTCTCTGTCAAATAGTTTGAAAGTTTTGATCCTATTCCACTGTTTGTATATTTCTGACTTCATTTTCCTTGCTCTTTCTTGTACACTGTGTATTTTGTGAGTGGAATCAAGAGGTGAAGTTCTTGCCTTTGAATAAGCAGGTCAGACAATGAATGTCACTCACTTTAAGCAAATATTCTTGTTACTTTATTGGATAAGAACTTAATATTGGCTGTGGCAACGGAGCATCTTAATCTGAAATATTAGATTGATGTTTTTTCCATGACTGGTTTATAAGTTTCTAGTGTGTTCTAATTTTGATATGTGAAAGAACAACTTCAGGAAAAAGTCCACTACACACACACACACACACAGAGACACACACACACACACATATATATGGATATGCAATTATTCTGTTGTTTTGAATTCGTTTGCAAACGGAGTCTATTTATGAAAAATGAATTCCTCTGGCTCATCTGCCTTGTTATTTTTCTTCTTCTTCTTCTTTTTTTTTTGTAGATATGGTCCTTCAATGCCTGCTAGGGTTCTTTTTGCTGAAATGCAAAGAGTCAGATGCCTCGAACATGAGAACGGGGACTCGATTGACAGCTCAAACTTTGTTGACTTAGATTGGCTTTCTTCTTCTGGAAATTCATGTGAGGAGGAGTTGCTGGAAAGGTAGTTCTTCTACTGATATTCATTTGGTTTTATCAAGTGCAACTACTGAATGGATTTCAAACCATAGTGCTGACAGGATATCCTTGCTTGTTGTAATTGAATTAGTTCCTAAATTTCAATGGACTTAAAAAGACATCCCGTACTTATCTAGGGTCGGTTGTATGGGTCCTCTTCTTCATGGAAAGTTAACTTGTCAAGGAAATCAAGAATGTTAATCTTGTCTCATTGCTAATCTTTACATTTCTGTTTCAGCCATATTTTTTTGTTGAGGTCTTCATTTGTATATCTTATTCTAGTTTGTATCGCCTATGGTTACTCTACCACAACTTCTCACAGGTGCAATCAAAAGATCTTTACTGAATATGGTTATCGCCTATGGTTACTCTTACCACTTTTCACTGGTGCAATCAAAAGATCTTTACTGAATATGATTTGAGATCCGTTTCTTATATATGCCAGTTCCTAATTTTGGCCACCTCCGTCACTCATCCCCCATTAATAATTTCTTCCTCTTACACTTGTTACTTTCGGATCCAGTGATGTGTAATTGCTTAACTTGGATAGAAATCATGAGTTTTCTCATTTCACATTCTTTGAACTTTGCATAAATACTAAGGTCCTTATCTAATGCACCAAATGTTTGCATTATTGTTTCTGTGAATTGTTATCCCTGACTAATGAAGATATTCGTGATTTGATAGTATCTCTTAGTTCTTTTAACTACTTCATCCATAAAAAAATTATCATCCGTGGCAACATCCAATTGGAAATCTTGTGCTTAACTAGGATATAATGGTAAGGAATTAAAGGTGAACCCGACTAAGACTTAAACTCAACGATCATTACCTTCAGATGGAATCAAGAAATTTTTTCTGTTCTGTCTATTATACAAATCAGTGTTGAATCATAGCGGACAGTATAATAGACAATATTTTAACTTCAGTTCTTATCTAATACTGCTGAGTACTCTCTAATCCAGCTTATCTAACATGCCATGGATGTATAAGGCTCTACCTTGAGATACCTTTATGTAATGTTTCATTGTTGGATTTAAACACACTGCTGTTGTTAATAAGAGGAAAAAACTCTTATATCGTTATTAATAATGCATACTTCAACATTGACTGGAGTGTCTTGCTTTATTTTTTATGTGGCCTTTCTGGCCTTCAATTTAGATGATATTGGTATTTTTATATTAGATAATATACAATTACAAATTTTGATGGAATTCTAACTAGCTGTTCCTTTTGATGTTAGCTAAATTTTGGGTTGAGTAAGGTCCTAAATATCTGTTTTGGAAACTTTTTTGGGTTGCCAGGGCTGGGTTGGGGGTGGGGAATGGGGGTTTGGAGGATTTGGAGAATAAGGATGGATTAGTTTGAGTATCGAGGAAGCTAAAGTTTTCTACTTTCCTTCATTGGTTAGGTCAATGCTCACAGCCTCTCCAATTGCGATACTGTCATCAGAAAATTTTGCCAATGAAATCACAGGTGATACAACCCCATCTACCAGTGAATGCGGCTCTAGCACGAGGGTAAGTATCTTTTTTCCATCATTCAGTAGTAATGATACCACTATAAATCGGAATGAATGCGCAGTCCATGCAGAATTTATATTGTGAAACTGTAAAATGTTATGGTTACACCTCTCAATATCAAGCTCTATTCTCCTAATGTGCCATTCAGATAATTCGATTAGTTTTATTAAACTTCTAGTAGTTTAGTAAACGTATAAGCCCACAAAATTCTGACAGATAGGAACATCCATCCATGAGAGATTAGACATGGGTACGTTGTGATTATTTAGTTTGCCTATTTCTCGTTATATTTTAAGTGTCCTTCAATATTTTATTATTTGCTTATTATAAAGAATATTTTCTCAAACATTCTGATTTTATTTATAAACAAAACTGTTTATAAACACTTACTAAAAATGATATAAGTCTACCCATTCCACCTTTTCAAGTGAACTCTGCATGTCCTATTCATTCACAATTTTTACACAAGGATTCCACATTATGAAAATTCTGAATAACCTAGAACTGCATACTGCATAGTATGAGAGAGAATGAATACAAAAGCAGATTTGTGCAACATTTTTCATTGCATATCTATTTTCTTCAATGATAGACAAGGCTGCCATTTTCTTACTTCTTTATAACCTCACCAACAATATAAATGCATTTGTAGCTTGTGATACAGTCACACAACATCTTGCACTAATAACTAACAAAGTGCCTGTTACTGTAGAAATTAAAAGTGTACTATTTTTTTCTTTCAACAATATTTTTGATTAATCATATTGATGCTACCATGGTCCTTGTACTTGTAGGGAAGGCAGCCGACTTGTACTGATCTGTCGTATGTTGAAGGCCATAACTATGAAGTCCTTGAGGAATTTTCAGATAGTTTTGTGCGTTGGGTGAATTACGGAGAAACTCTCTGTCATTGAGGTTTTGGTTTTACTTTCCCGAACTTTTAGCATTTCATATCAAGATATTCTTATGGTGCCCATCCAGGGAGGGTGGGTGCTTGCATTATGGTGAAATTATGGATGAGGGGAAAAATATGATGTACCAACAACTTTTTGTTTGTTATTTTCTGGGCAGAGTCGTACTCTTGTCCTGCAATGTGATTGTTCGATCTCAGAAACCTTAGTCATAGCTTGATATACTAGCATGAAAGAGTAGAAGCCAACAAGTTTTAACATTCTTTTTGGAGATCTTTATATTTCTTCTTTTCTTTATTATTTTTCCTTGTCATTAGTTGATGGATTCTAGGTTCTTATTTTGTAAATATGTGTAAGAATTAATCTCCGGGAGCTCCAATCTTTGTAGTAATAGACTGTTGATTCTTTATTCTGGTTTTAACTTTGTGGTAACACTTGAAATTGTCAATAAGTTCTTAAAACACAAGTTTGATTATTTGTAATTGAAAAGTTGAACTTGGATTAAGGTTTCATGTCCCGTATCTACATTCTATATGTGATATATGAGTAGCTTGAAGATCCACCATTCGAAAATAGAGACAAAATCTTGGTGCTAACTACAAGTAGTTTACTCCAAGCTCCATCTCTTTTTTCTTCTCGACATCATTTTTGTAATGTATAAATGTTCTTGTTTTCTCATATTTTCTTACAACTCTAACTTGGAGCAAACTAATATTTACTTACTTTTATGGCTATGATTGAGATTGGTATCTTTACAATATTCTTTGCATTTAGTGTCCATATGCTTATTTTAATATATGGAATATTTCATTCGCTTTATGAATATTTTGATGTCATATTCTTGTACAGTATTATAGATGTCCCTTTATTTCTTACCTCGAGATTGTAATGAATGTTGATTAGACTTGTGAACTAAATTTCTTCTTCGATTAATTTAAAGTGTCCATAACATTTGTTTCGAATTTGTGTTATGCACTATTTCTAGTAGGAAAATAGTAGTTGAGGTTTTCTAACAAGATTTGATATAAATCTGGAAAAAAAAAATGGAAATTTAAAAAATGAAAGGTGGTCAATCAGTGCTTGCATTAATTTTTATTTTTCAAGGAAAGTTTTTCAAACTTGCCCATATTTTGTTAAGTCGAAAATAATCTAATTCTAGTAAAAAATTTCTTTGTCCTTGTATTGACTTATAGGCATCAAAACAACTTAATTGCTATATTTATTTGATGCACAAAGAAATTCTAATAAGTTCTTAGTCTACAAATAATATTACGGACGACTTTATGTTTTGAGTGTATTTATATATTGATATAATCCCGTCTTTATGGTATTTTTATGTGTAAATGGGCATTAGAACCTTGTTACAAGTACACTTTAGTATACACTTGTCATGTGGTATTATCCAATTGGACAGTTTAAATTTCAAACAATTTTTTCATCCAATTGACACTTGACAACAATGCAAGTATCAATCAAAGTGTAAAAATTCAGTGCACAAATAGCAAAGTCCTAGGCATCGAGAGGATATAAAGTTGTGGCTCAAAACAAATTACAAAATTCTTTGCCAAATAATTTGCAAGTTTTACCTAGTGCTTTAATATTATTTACAAAGATATTTATGCACTCCAAAAAGCTGGCCCATCAATAAAATTGTTCTAGATATCAAGTAACAATACAGTGGAATTCATTCAACTGAGCACGATTTTGAGCATTTGAATATACGAATTTTGATGCCATGAGCATTTACACGGTTCAAGTTATTACATGAGGATCGCGCCCCCGATCATCGGGTTAGGTTGAGATGAGCACAATCAGATAAAGATAGTGGTGAGCACGCAGCTTACCCAGTACGATGTCTTGAGCATTATACCTGTGCTCCCCGAACGTAACTTGGATTAGTCGGATATTTGACGAAAGATTCTTTGGCCCAAGTTAAAAAAGATGTCTTCTGTCGTATTTTAGTTGTTTTTGCTTGGGCACTTGGTTGAACTGGTACCTCAATAGCACTTGTCCTTGTCGGGGACCTCTCCCGTTGGTACACTGGAGACAGTTCTTTCTCTATCTTCGTCTTCTCCTCCTTTTAAGTCAAACAGATAAAACATGTGAATGAAAATAGATTGACCTTCTAGCTTGCACCTCTATTGAGTAATGTCTGAATCGTAACAACGGGGTCTGACTCAAATTGAGCAATGCGATCACTTCTCGATATTGTGCCAATTTCCAATTTTAAACAACCACATACTTGTTTCATAGCTTTCAATTGAGCGGCAGATCAAACGCAATCGACAAATAAGTCGACATTAATAGCAAGTCTAATCCACAATAAAAGAGAGGTTTTCAAACAGGTTTTTCACTCAAATCAAGTGGATTTCACTCAAAAATTATGTCAAAATCAATCATTTTTTTGACTGTAAACGGTCCCCATTTTGACCCCACATCACCCACCTATTTCATTGTCAAGCAAAAATATAGTTGTTGAAGATCCAACAACATTTGTAGCTGCAAATCTCTAATTACCAATAAAAAATAAAGTTTGGAGAGACTTGAAGCATAAGGAAAGTTCTCAACAACAAACAACAAGGACTGTACAATTTCCAAGCCATCAAAACTGTGTCCCACAAACCATCAAAACCGTGGATGGTTTATCTTTATATTAATTAATTAAAATTTAGAAGGCAAAGTCAACAATATTACTAGGATTTGTAAAATGGATTACTTATTGCCTAAAATAATTACTTATTGTCAAATTTTACGATAATTATTTTAGGCAATAAGTAATC
>CAIGRT010147450.1:0-17891 GCA_903798405.1 Fraxinus platypoda | reverse complement strand
ATTTTACTAATTTGTTTAGAAAAAATAAATTAATTTAATACAAAAAATAAAAAAAATTATTTAGTTTCGGTTCTTATTCGGTTCTTCGGTTCTTGGTCTAGAACCGAGACCCGACCCAAACCCATCGGTTCTTGATTCGGGTACCCGTTCGGGTATTTAATTTATGAAGAACCGCTCGGTTCGGTCCGGTTCGGTTCCGGACTTTTGGACACCCGTACTACCCATTTTGTTTTGAAGCCCAAAAACTCCGGCCAACCACCACCTTGGCCACCGAACCAATATACCACCTTGAAGCACTTATTGCCCTCTTCACAACCCACCCAACCATCGACCTCAACTCAGGCAGATTTGGCCGGAAATTTGAGCCAAAATCGGATGAACGTGCACCAAAAACTGGTCAAAAAATCAACTTCCGGCGACACCCATATCATACCGACCCCACAGGTCGATCAGGCTCTTTATTATGCACCTACAGATGTCCTCATAACATCAAATAAAGCTGAAAATCCAAAGATGCAGAATTTTTTATATACAGCACAGTCGGACACTTCAGGCATGAATTCCGGCGCCAAGGCGATGCAATCCACGGTCGCAGATGACCACCTCTAGCACCGCTTCGTCATGGCGCATCCAATGCACATATGGGTCTTCCCCAATTTCGAGCTAACAAAGATGAATTTAACAAGGCAGATCGCGAACAAGTTGAGTCCGTAGAGCCCATTTCAATTGAGTATTTTGGCTTGCAATTCCGACCAAATATGTTGGCATGAAGGTTGGATGTTGGATGGTATGTGTAGAGGGGAGTGAGGGCTTTCCGGTGGTATGAAGTTCCGGCGGTTTGGGCGGTGGTTGGCCGGAGTTTTTCTGCTTCAAAGGTGGCGGCCCCAATTGGATTTTAGGGCTTGGTGATGCTTTTTTCAAATTTAGACCCATTTGCACTTTTTAAAACGTTTTGGAGTAAGATTGCAATTTGTTCTTTATTTATTTTTATTTTTTTATATATATGATGGTATATTGGTCATTTTATGTTAAAAATTGGTGAAAATGACGTTTTCCGCAATAAAACGTTGAAATAAGAGTGAAAATGCAAAAATTTGAAACGTAGGGACGTTTCGTACAAAACATGCCAAACGTATGGACGTTTTATGCGATTAAACCTTAATATTTTTGCAACATTTTTGGATCGTTGCCTTTAACGTATTAGCAACGTTTTGTTGAGTGTTATCGTTACTTTTATTTTTAACTTTTCGCAACATTTTTAAAATGTTGGTGTTCCTCTTTTGCAACATTTTTGAATGTTGTCTTAACCTATTTGTAAATTGTGTTTTCATCCTTTCGCAACATTAAGCGAACGTTACAGAAGATTATTTATTTAAGTATCAGCAACGATCATTAAACATTGCTATAGATCGATTTTTTAGCAACACTCGATAAATATTGTAATAAATAAAACTTTTGACAACACTCAATAAATGTTGCAAAAGGTGACATTAGCAACATCCATTTAAAAAATGTTGCAAAATCTCAACTATGTTAACCAATTGCAACATTCACTTATTAAAATGTTGCGATAGACATCTTTAGCAATACTCAATTACCGAATGTTGCATTTTACATGTTGTAAATGGTGATTTTTGTTGCAGAGAAGTTTGTGTTTGATTTGTGTTATTCAACTTCAAAATTACTGCAACAATGATCATTTGATGTGTCTGTGTTAGTGATATACGTTTTGTGAATTTTATATTTCATAGAAGGTTCTATATAAAAGCATGAATTTGGTAATGTGCATAGTAAGAATAATGATGAATCATTAAATATATATTACTCCATCAATCCACAATCAAAATTATATGAGAATCAAATATCAGAATCTAATATCGCCTAAGAACAAGTGCAGATTTAAAATTTCCAACAACTTTACTTTATCCAAAGATATAAAGTAAAACTAGAAGCTCAGTATACCTATGTTATTTCGAAATGTTTGATTTTACAACAGGGCAATTATATTACATGGATTGCATTTTGGGATATGTTGTTAGATTCAATATGAATTCAGCTGTTACATATAAAACAATCATACACACTTCCCACGAAACTTTACAAGGTCAAGAATTATGAAGAGAAGTCACTTGTTTAAACTCATGGAGTACGAATCAAAGCATTATGAATAGAAATCACTTGTAAAAGAATTGGTGTGTTATATGATGATTTTAGATTTCTTGAGAAGATTCTAGATGGAGAAGATTAGGAATGAATATAAAGAGAGACAATTTCAAGGATTTGGTACTAAATTTGTCTAGTTAATGGTGTGTTAGGTCATAATTTAAACTCGTGTTTGTTGGGTAATAATTTAAGGGCGCATTTGTTGGATTAAATTTAGCATCGTAAATGATAGTTGTATTATTTGGCTAACTTTTAACATTTCTATTTTACTACAAAAAATAGTATTTGTAGTTAAAAAAAAAAAAAAAGTTGAAAAGTATAATCTAAATTTTTATTTAAATATAGGTATGTGGCATAATTTCCTCTTAACTGGATTTATCTTAAGCAATTGTTCATTTTAAATACGTTTATGAAAAAAAAAAAAAATATTTGATTGTCAAGTAGAAAATATTTAAAAACAAATAATTTACTTATTTTTAACTATGATAATACACCACCAACAAATTCCAAAATATTAAAAGAATAATGAACAAGAAAAAAAAATATATTCAATAAGTAAATAAATAAATAAATTACATAAATAGGTGCATGTGCGGACACACACATATAGGTACTTTCAAATATATTTAAAAATAAAATATTAAGGAATGGGTAAAATGTTTTGGAAAAATTGTGTGAGAAGAAATAAATCATACTAAAATCTAATTTAATAATTCATTTCTATGGCATGGAAATTGTGGAAAGGTGGAAAAATAGCAAACAAGAGTGGAAAACATATGCATCTTCACAGAAAATAAATATCATCTAATATTTCAATGCCATATAAATAGAAGGAAAATGCTTCTTGTACGTACCTATTTGCATAAAGTTTCACATAATGATGAGATGTCAAAAATGTAAATGGAGAAGTTTTTTGATTGATGAGATTTTGATCCAATTAAATCTCGTTACATCAACTATTGACATGTACATATAGCACAACCTAAATAAAAAGGGTCAATGGTACAGCGTCAAAAGTGCTTTTGTTTCAAATTTAATTTAATTTTTTAACAGAAGCTTCCTGAACTGGATGACGACTAACCATATGAATTAAGAATGATCAGTCTTATTGCGTAAGCATTTCAAGCAGTTATGCTATTCAATTCTCACTGAGAACAGACGGTCAGTCCATTATGGATTTTTATAATACTGATACATTTCAATCATCACAACTCACAAGGAAATTTAGAAAGTTCAATACTGATAGTAGAAAACTGTAAATCTTGTTTCTAAACAATCATTTAGGAGATGAGAAGTCAGTCTGGTTCGCTTCTGGTCCGTCCTTTAAGGACACTAGCTTTAAATACACCCTAAATAACTTGAACGTGCTTGCTCACCATTAACACTTTAAAATTTAGAGGACAGGAATACCGTTCATGGCAGTAAACATCTGGAACTCTTCGAGCCACAATCTTTAGAAACTTTTTTTTTTTTTTTCTAATTATGTGGAATTTTCTAGCAAAGACACACTTGATCAACTGGAGACACCAAAGAAACTTCTTGAATAACCAAGTGAGAAATGGAACTACTTCCGAATCATTGGCCCCAAATGCATGCCCTATAACAAAAGCAGATAAGTTTTATATCAACGTCCCATGAGAAAGCGAACAAAAACCGTAAGTTACTTACAATAAAAACATAATGTTATACAGAATAAAAGCTATGAATTAGAGAAACGTGAATAATTTATATTCAAGCCAAGGAAAAACGATACAGAATGAGAAAGATAAAAACAATGACGAGCTAACATACAGTAGAAAGCAAGGGTAAGAATTATCACAACAAAAAGGTCAAAAGGCTTAGATCAGTGTAATCACTCATCAATTCTATACATAAGAAGACACTTGTGTGAATCCCATAACAAATATCAAGTTCTGAGCTGCAGAAGAATACAAGACTCTTGTGGAATGTAGATCATATTTGTTATCCAGGATCTTTGTGCTAGACTGCTAGTATACTTCACTGCATCCATTTCTTAAGACAACTTCACTAGCATGTAGCACTAGAATATAAGCCCCGTTTGTCTACCATTCTCCAAAAACATTTTTTTTCTAAAACTCATTTTCAACCATACGTTCTCATAATAAAATATTTTGCAAATAAACTGAAAACTATTAGCATATTATTAGAAGTTTATTATTTACTTACAGCTAAGTAGGTAGTTTCCTTGTAAATAATAGCTAGTTTCTATGCATATTTTGTATCCTTAAATATCTTGTAACATTCTATAAAAAAGAGGATACACACGAGAAATTTATTCTGCAAAATTTACATGGTATTAGAGCCAAAAAATTACTTACATCAGCGTGTGAAATACGATTTAGGCTTTCTGTTCATAATATTTCGTGGTCGGCGTGGGGATAGAATTTTCTGGGTTATTGCCGCACGTGTGGTTTTCGATTTCCGGCAAGCTTCGTCGTTCAATTCTTGGTTGGAGTGTCTCGGGTTTCTCACTTCTCATCGTCGTCTCCAGTTGATTGGGTCACTGCGTGGATTGGGTTGTGTTATTTGGGCCGTGAGTATCCTATTTAATTCAGAAGTGTTATTTGTTGGACTTAGGCTTCTGTCTTGCCCGTTTTTTTTACAATTTGGAAAAATTCGTTGGCCTTGTGATTGTGGACTATTGTATTAGTTGAGCTGATTCCTTGCAATAAGCAGAATTTATTTGATTTGGGCTTAATTTTCTACACAATATCATCATGTCTATTGAGAAGAGCGACTCTGTTTGCATTCGTTTTACTAGCAAGAACTATTTTTCATGGGCATTTCATTTTCAGTTATTAATTGAAGGCAAAGGTGATCTATGGGGGCATATTAACGGGGAGCATTCCCCTCCCGATCAAGAAAAGGAAAAGGACAAGAATCTTGCTTGAAAAATAAAGGATTCTCGACTTATGGCTTTGATCATTGGATCGGTTGTTACTCAAATTGTTCTAGTATCAGACCTTACAAGTCATCCCGTGCTATGTGGGAGTACTTGAAGAAAATTTACACTCAAAGCAACAATGTTCGGCGACTTCAGTTGGAGTTTGAATTGGCAAATTTCACTCAGGACTCTCGGTCAATTGAGGAATATTATTCTAGTTTTTCTAACCTTTGGGCTGAGCACACATATTATCTATACTTCGGTTTCACCGACAGTTTGGAGGCTGTCTAAGCTGTGCATAAAGTCACCAAGAGGGATCAATTTCTCATGAAATTGCGAAGTGAATTTGAACCCATTTGAGCCTTATGAATCGCAAATCACTTCCAACTTTGGATGACTGTTTGGGCGAGTTACTGAGAGAGGAGTAGCGACTTATCACTCGTACCTCGTTGGAGCAACATCATAATCAAGTAGCAACAATTCCTATTGCATATGCTGCTCAAGAAAAATTCAAAAATCAAAATATGTGGTATTCGGTGTTACAGCGACAAGGGGTTTGGTCATATGGCTCCTCAGTGTCCAAGAAAAATGTGTAATTATTACAAGAAGTCTAGCCATGTCATTAAAGAGTGTCATATACATCCTCTACATAAGACTCGACCAGGTTATGTTGCTGCAGCCACGTTAGCATCAAGTTTTGCTTCGCAAGTTACTCCTACTCAAGTTCCAGCCTCTCACAGTTCTATCCAACACTCTATCACTCCTAAGATGATCCAACAAATGGTTATTTCTGCTTTGTCTACATTAGGTGTTTCAAGTAAAACATCAACTGCTCCTACTTGGTTACTGGACTCAGGTGCTTATAATCATATGACTCATGATACTCAATTACTTAGTAACATTAGACCATGTACTGGACCTCTCCATATACATACTGCCGATGGTAATACTCTTCCTATTACAGCAGTGGGTCATGTATCACCAGATTTACCTAATGTTTTACTCTCTCCTAGTTTATCAACTCATCTTATATCTGTTGGTCAACTTGTTGATAACAATTGCAACGTGTCTTTTTCTTCTTCTGATTGTCAACTTGTTGATATACTTGTTGGCCGTGTCTTTGTTAAACTCTAGATTACTTAGTAATAAGAATTCTGCTTCGGTTTCATCTATCTCACTTGATTGTGCCTCATGTAAGGTTTTACCGTTCCCTTCTTATAATTCTCATGTTTCACATATTTTTGATATTGTTCATAGTGATGCAAGAGGTTTACCACATGTAGTATCTCATGCTCATTATAAATACTTTGATACCTTTATTGATGACTATAGTCGCTTCACATGGATTTACTTTCTTCGTGCAAAGAGTGAGGTTTTATCTGCCTTTCAGTATTTCACTACTCTCATTGACAACCAATTTCCTCTTCCATTAAGATCTTACGATCTGATTCAGGAGGCGAATATATGTCTAATGCGTTTCAATCTTTCTTACAGATACAAAACTTTTTCCTACTTTTTAACCACACATCCTCCAAGAATCACTCCAAAACTCATTTAAAAAAAAAAAATAAATCTATTTTCAATGGGCATCAAATAGGGGTTAAATATACCCTCGAAAATGAAAACCTCTAGTATTTGAAAATTGATAGCAACGGCTCTGCATTGCGATTATATGAAGTCTCAAAGCTTCTCAGAGCCTTCGTCTTCTCGGTAATAACTGACAAATGGAATTTGAATGCATAATTTTTACAAGTCTAGCTAACAGAAAGGGAGGCAGAACTAACAACAATGTCTTCATTCCACTTTACAACACATAAAAGCTAAGAAGCATGGCCACGAAACGACATGGACACCAACACGCCAAGACACGTTGATTTAAATTTTTTAAAATTGAACATTATATCATATAGTTTTATTTTTTATAAAATCGGTACCTTTTATAGTTTTAATGTTTGCTAGTAAAATCTTCTAAATTAGAAGACTAGCTTGTTATGTCAAATAACTTCCAATTAAATCACATATTATTACTACCAAAGAAAATGCATACAGTAGTGCATCCAAGGAGTGTCCATGCTTCATAGAATGAAAGTATCATCTCTAAACTAGGTACGAGTGTGCGCTATCAGCACATTTTTTCAACCTGATCAAATTAAAGTTTATATTGTGATCTAAAATCATAGTCCACTCCGGCCATTTCTACGGGATCAAATTAAAATTCATATAACCAGCTAAATCATAGTGGGCAATATTTGTTTAATTCAATATATTTTATTCTTCGAATAGTAACTTCAACAATTAATTTCTGACCATGTTTTTCGTATCGAAGTCCCCAAGCCTGGGTAAAATCTCATGTCGAAAACCAACTTCAATCATTGCTGAGAGGAACACTCCTTTCACTTTTGGTAAATCAACAAAACCTCACCCTCTTAGAAACACAAGAATTAAATCAAGAGCAATCTAGTTCCTACCCTAAATGTGCTTGTTCATTATTCATAGGAAAAGCCTATATTCTCTGTTCCCATGCTCATTCCACAAACACAAATCACCCGTTTTATGTATCTTCATTTTCACCATTGAAACTGATAAGCACAATTATAACTTCCTTATTAAACATAAACATAAACATAAACATAACATAAACACACTAGTTCCTCTGTGGAACCAACCAAGAAACATTTCTTTTTACTTTATTAATATTTGAAGCATTCTCTATCATTTCTTTCTAACATTCCACCATAAGTAGCCTCACTCTTGCTCACTTCAACATAAACCCATTACTTATCAGTAAAACCAAATACAGAACCAATGTTCTCTCAGTTGCTAAACATTTCCTCTTTTTCAAATTCTGTTCAGAATCACATACAATGGTATTTAACACGAGCAAATGAGGAAGGTCACAGCTCTTACTACCAACCTAATCAGCTAGTGTTATGAATACTGTTAAGCATATCCCTTGATTTTAAGGAGATTAATCCCAATCCCAAACATGAAGGGATTTAAGGATCACAATCCCGTGAATTATGTGCCACAACCGGCTGCTACAATCTGGACTGCTAATGGTATGTGGAAGTTGGAATGGCAATCAAACTTCAACACGCACAGCTCCGTATATCAGATCGTAACACTGGCCAGATCATCATCATTTACATCACCGTGATGCTGGACAGGCCTGATAAATGACAAATATCTTCCTTTTGCTGGACAATCCCTTAAATGGCTACTAGTTCTCAACTGTTACAGATCTCATCACTCTATTTGAAGCCCAGTTGTCCATTGGGGCATTTCATTGTTTCAATGGCCACATTTCTATGTGACAGCTATGCATGTAGAGTTGCATCAATTTTCAAACCAAGCAAGGTCAAACCTTGCAATATGTTAGAATGACCACCAAATTCATTTCCAAAGCACCAACTATTGATGATCCTAACTAGACTAATCTCAATTGAATAACCTAAAGTTATTTTTGTACTTGACTCTTTTTTTCTCCAAAAAATACCTCCATCTGAAAATGTTCAGAATGTCACATTTGAATGCAGACAATCACCAATACTCACATGGCATGAACCTATTTGAAACACACGTGAATATGGATTTCAAAACTGTAAATTAAAATTGAATAAAGCTTTACCCTAGAAAATAAATCTCTGTGGTAATTTTACTTGCTTGCCATCAATCTCAAAATAGAATAGTGTTACTAGAATTTTGGAGACGATGTATTACGAGATGACCATATCTAACCGAAATACGAAATTCAACAAAACCTCACCCCATGCTCATCTAGGGCTGTCTACATGGATCTTTTTTAACTCCACTCATCAGGACCATCTCTAAAAATTAAATCACAGAAGTTCACATCTATTTTAATTCCCTCATCCCATGTAATTTTAGGTCAAATCTCTTTTCCACAATTGTGCATATTTTGGACTTCATTGAATGCACTCAAATAATCTCAATCTGTTCTTACGTAATGTATCTTCAATTAGCACCTACTTTAACCAATTCACAAACATAATTGTTCTTTATATCTCCATCTTTTAATGCAAAAATTCTCACTTCAACTAACTCAATCTATGTTTCTACATTATTTGAGTGTGGCTAAGTGCACATTCTAGTTTCTTGATATCACCTCAAGGCCAACTTTATAACATATCTAACCTTAATTATTTCAAGTTTGAGCAAACCATAAGCTCCCATCTGAAAAGAGGGAAAGGGGCATTAAATGCTTCCATTCTGAAAAAGAGAGAAGTGAAACCACCATCAGGTCAAATAGAATTTAGACAATCTCATTACACATCCAACTTCATTCAACCATATATGCTAAGGTTATAAAAGACAATGGTGTTGTTGGCAAATCAACTTCCATGTTTGAAGCACTTGTCCAGATGCTTCTATCCTTTTCTCATTCGAAGATTATATTTTACCTATGCTTGTATATACGATACTTGCAAGCTACGGTTTGTATGACTGGAAGATCCATAAAAGTTATTAAATGTTACTTGGAGGCACCGCAGTGGGTTCCTTCCCTTCTTTCATAGATACAGGCCCTCCTTGAATTTCCATACAACTATCAATCAATGGGAGACAAAATCTCTACTTCTCTCGTCCTTGTATACAGTCCCCCGGTCCACATAACTGCCCTGCACCTGATAAGGGATATGAAATGCACTAAAATGTAATGCACTTGATCTCTCATCGGCAAATTCTTCTGGATTTTACAAATTTAAAAGTCATTAATTTTAACAAAGAAATGATAAGAAATCTCCTATACAAGTGTCCTGCACAAGTCCATAGAAAATTTTTATATATGCTAATCATAAGTTAATAGAAAATTAATCTACAGATTCTGTAGTACCTCGATTTTTAGATGCATTTGCATTCAAGCCTGCACAACAAACTTGTATCACAAAAAGGACAAGAAGAGTGAAATTAGACCAACAAGTTTATTGACCATGTAGCATTCACAATACCGAGAATTCACAATAAAACCGTAATGTCATCCATACACGGGGTAATAACTATTAGGTGGCCAATGATCAATAAATTATAGAAACAACCCTTACTAGTCACTAGCATAGAGACAAATGTATATGAATAACGTTATTCCATGATGCATTAATTAGACCAATGCGGATAATTCTATGTACGAAATGATGATGAATTTAAAGTTAAAGTGGACAACTACCCAAAATTTCCAATGCCATTAACTGATTCCAGAAACTGCAACTGATGATGCTGCCGCTCATCCTGCTGAGGCTCAATCTGTTGCAATGGCTGCATGATATTACCCTCCAGTGCCATTGTAGTCCCAGCTGCTGGAGTCCCCTTTCCCTCAACTAACCGCCACATGTACCACGCCCCAACTGACCTGTACGGCTTCCACTTCTCACACAACTGCTCCATCTGTGAAGGCCTAGGCAAATCCTCCAAACTGTACAACAACTGCACACCTTTCCTAACCCCTAAATCACTCACAGGCAACACATCCGGCCGGTGCAGTGAGAATATCATGAACATGTGGACTGACCAGGAACCTATCCCCTTCACCATTGAGAGCATCGTGAACAGTGACCTGTCATCCATTTTCACCACTGATTCATCTGACAGAATCCCGGAATTATACTTATTAGCGAGGTCATATAAATAGCTAGCCTTGCGCCCAGAAATCCCGATTTGCTTGAGCTGTTGCGCAGAGAGGGCAAGGACAGTGTCAGGGCGTACAAAGTCTTCACCACCACAAAGAGATATGAAGCGTGTATAAATGGAAGCGCCGGCCTTGTAGGCAAGCTGCTGATAGAGAATGCTCTTAGTGAGTGCTAGGAATGGGGGGTGGTGGAACTCAAATTGAGGGGGCGGGTGGGTATCAATGAGCGAGACGAGCAAGGGGTCTGCAGATCGGAGGTGGCGAATGGCCAATTCAATCTCCCCATTGGCCGACAGAGGTTTGATGATCTGGGGCAGCGGTCTCGAAAATTGGGATGCATTCCGCCGCCGGTTCTTGGTTGTAATAGTGGTTGCGGGAGTCTCTACAGTAACGGTGGAGATGCTCGATTTGGAAGAGGCGGAGGAATCATCGAAGGTGATTTGAGGTGGAAGTGATTCTTTGTCGGCGGCCGGGGTTGTGTCTGTGTTGGTGCTCGACAGTTTCCGTATTTTCTGGGGTCGAATTGGAATCTTCGAAGGGTTGGATTGATTTTTGGAATTCTGCAAAAACTCGCCGGAGGAGTCAGTTGAGGGAGTTGGTTGCGGCGGAGATTGCGAATTTGGACTATTTGAGTCCAAATTCGGCTCAGATTTCATGGGCCGAGACGGAGAAGGAGGTTTAGAATCTGGAGATTGGGTTGCAGTTTGTGTCCGCGTCTGCTCACCCATGTGCACTGAAGGTAATAAAGGAGAACGACTCAAATTTATGGTGGTTTCGGCGGTGGCGATCGCCGGCGGAGAAGGTGGAGGTGGGATCAGGGCGGTGAGGATACTTTAAAAGGGATGGGGACAGTATTATTTGCCCCTGTTTGTCTATTCTTTAAATTTTAAATTATTTGTACCATTCTCCACCACATATATACTAATATACACAATAAAATATTCAAGAATATGCAGAAAAAAAGTAAAAAATAAAGATAAAATTATACATCAAATGATAGTTTGTCGAAAATAAATACTAAAAAAAAAACTCCAAACAAGCCCTTATTTTTTTTTGTTGACGTAGGAACCCACAGCCATTATCCGCCGCGGAGGCCCGACCACTGTGAGTGCGCACTATAAAAACCCCGCACCATGTGCAGTAATCAACAAACCACACATGAGAGGCAAACCGCACTAGGCAAATCCGATGCGACTGTTCGATCGAGGAAGTGTTGGCAGGAGATTTAAATTCATGACTTTTGACCTCCGCGTTCACCTGCTCCACTAACTCGACCACCCCCAAAAGGGTAGCCCTTATTTTTGTTTATACTTGTATACGATATATAGCTTCCGCATAGTGAATCCAAACGCAGAGTCTAGTTTCAAATTCAAATGTCAGCAAGAGCATGTTTGAGTCATATTTTATTGTAAGAATGCATTTTGAAATAATATATTGACATAGAATGAATGATTAAAAATAAGGAAAAATATTAAATTTGCGTAGAATATTATTTTATTGAAGAATATATGGAAAAATATATTTTGAAAATAATGAAAATCAAACGAAAGCTAAAAATTACTGAACAATGTGATTGTAAGATCATATTTTTGTTAACAAACAAAATGAAACCCCAAGATCTTAATGGTGATAAATTGTGTTACTCATTTCCTATAGTTATTTGGTGAAAATCATGGTAACGAGACATGTATGAAATATAGACTATTGTGCAATATGTAGAAAAAATCACTATCTTCGTTGAGCTTTCATCCGGATGATTAATTGCATAGTTGTCACTCACCTAATGCGTACGCACTTATAATCCAACAAAGTTATGCTCTAATATTGATGATGAGGTTATCTATCAAATTGTGTAACCTACTCCTGTACTTCAAAACAGTTCACCACCCCCAAAGACCAACTGTGGAAGAAAATGGGAATTTGAAAACATTTTCTTATGTTGCAAGTCATGCACCTGGTTCATCTCCAATCCTACACTAAAATTTGAGGTAAGTTTTGCACCATTTTATATTAAATTGAAAATATCTCCAACTTATTATACTAAATGAACAATGTTCAATTATTTTCTTCATTTTTTTTTATTCTTAACAATTAATTTCTTTGAAAAATTATTTATTTATTTATTTATTTTACAAATACATAAAGTACTAAATAAATAATTACGTTATATTAACGAAATATTAAATTCATTAAAAAGTTTAAAAAATATAATACAATAAGAGAAGCACCGTAAATAAGAAAAGTATTAAATCGGGTCATTAGAAAATAATAGTGTTTGTGATATATTTCGTGTTAATTTTAAATAATTGTGTTTGTTACTTTTTTTATTTGCATTCTTATTTTAATTCAATCATTAACCATTATTGATTACATTATTAAAATTTATTATAAAAGCATATTATAATAATAATAATAATAATAATAATAATAATAATTTATTGTATTAAAAAATATATAACCGAAATGGACACAAATATCCGTAACCAATTTTATTGCAAAGTGAAAGAGAAGGGCAAAATTGTATTTACCATTTTTATGCAAAGTACGATGTTAGGTTGGAAAGAGTTTGCACCTTTTTTTTTATGCAAAATGGTATTTTGAGAATAGCGTTGGAGATGGCTTTACCAATTATTTGGTTTGCTCGTGTTCATTTGTGTAAAGTCTACCCTTTTAAAGAAGAGGTAACTAACTAGAAATTATGTCAAAACTCACTCTTTGTTCTTCTTTTTCCACGTTTGACTGAGTTCAACTTGTTATTGCAATGTCAAACATTCTTCCAGCTAAGTGCTTCGTTCGAGATTGTAGCTTCCACATTTACTATTCTCGACGGCCAATTTGGTTTTCATTCAGTTGGTTCATCATATAAAAGATTTATATTTATTTGGCTAATAGCATGGTTTGGCCTAACTAGGGGCGACAAATGGATTGAGTCACTCGCGGACTCAATTTGACATCACCACACAAATCACACCCATTGTCTCATCTTTCCCAAACTATCGCCCGGCTGTGCGACGCCATGTGGCAATTTTGCTCTCCACACCAACACAAGGTCATCTTATTCCTAATTAAAGCCCTAATATATTTTTCTTCTCCATACCAACCCACGTTGAAAAATACAAAAGGTGGACAAACAATCAGTGATGTTCTCGACCCTAAAAAATCATAGGAGTTGTCTAAATTAAATTAAGAACTGATTTTCTGGTGGGCAGTGGGTGGAAGGTGGCAATGGGTGAAGAAGTTTAGTTTATGGGATGCAGTGTTTGGGGAAGAATATTCAATTTTCTGGTTTTAGTGGTGGGGTGGGAATAGCAGATGAAGTTATTTTTGTTTTGATTTTTAATTATTTGTTTGTGACTCATTTGTAATTTTTTGAAAAAATTGGGCATATTGTTGCAATTAATTCTTTATTTTTTTCTTTTCTTTTATTTTTGTTTTATTTAAATAAGAGGTTATATTTGTCATTTCATGGATTTTTATTGAGAAATTGGATAAAAATGAATGAAAATGATGTTTTCCATAATAAAAATTGTAAATAAAGATGAAAATGCAAAAAATTGAAATGTATAGACGTTTTACACACTAAATGCCAAATTTATGGACATTTTGTAATATTAAGCCTTCACAATAGCATGGTTTGGCCTAATTAGGGGGTGACAAATGAATCTAGTCACTCACGGACTTAGTTCAAGCTCGTTTTAAAACGAGTCATGAATCAAGTTAAGCTCACTTTTTTTTTTCCAAGAGTCGAGCAACTCGTTTTGTGCTTTGATTTTTGGACTTCATTAATTCTTTAAAAATAATAATTTTGCTTTGATTTTTGGACTTATTTCGTTAGGCCATGAGGCCCATGAGCCAAAAGGGCTGGGCAGAGATGAGCCGAGCATAGAATTTGGATACGAGCCAACTTAACTCGATCATTATCACTCATAGGCATTATTAGCAAAGTATTAAGAATTAAATCTCACATCAAATGAATATATAAGAACTTGAATTACTCTTTTAACAAGGTCAATAGGGTAAGATGGAATTCAAGTCTTAGTATAAAGTTCATAATCATGTGTAATAGAATTAAGGATTTACATGTTTTACACGTGATTTATTGGTTATTTCAAAGAAAAATATTAAGCGTACAAGGGTTTTCTTCACATATTTTTACAGGTGTTGCTGTAGCAACATCCGTGTGGTTCATTTTATTTTTTTTACCATCTTTCAACCAGAAATTGTCAAGTACCCTCTATATGAATTCTGTTAATCAACTCCTGTAAAAGTAACAAGGTTCTATTATTAGAATGTGCATGCAGCATTTGTCATACTAATTTTCCTTTGATTTTCTTCCTAAGCAACCGATGCAAACACTTTGTTAATGGGAGGAATATGATCCATTAACAGTATTTGTTCCTTAGTTTGAGCAAATGATTCATGTAGTCCCATTAAAAAGGACATGACATACTCCATTTGGTGATGATCAATCAGTCTCTTAGTTCCCCCACAGACACATTTACCACATGAACAAGTGGACTTATAATTGCTAAGCTCTTCCCAAATTGTCTTCAATTTGGTGAAATAGGTATTGACAGAAGAACCCCCCTTGTGTATGATTCATTAGTTCTCGCTTTAGTTGAAAAATATGTGGACCATTCCTCTACTGATATCGTTCCTTCAAGTCTGTCCATATTTCATAAGCTGACTCAGAATAAAGCACACTGGCCAAAATTTCCTTAGACGCAGAATTGAGGATCCAAGAAGTAACAATGTTATTGTTTCAGATCCACAAATTGAACAGCTCTTGATTACCTTCAGGTCGAGTAATTGTTCCATCAATAAACCCCCAGTTTATTCTTCACAGATAAAGCAATCATCATTAATCTGCTCCAAGAAGTATAGTTATCTCCACTTAGTGACTGAAACAAGGATCAAACCGGGATTATCTGAGTGATGCAGAAAATATGAATTAAAACCATCATCAGTTGCTGAATTGCTCACTGATGATGTATGATTATTTGACGCCTCCTTATCCATTGCCAAAATAGTAAAGTAATCGTGATGAAATGATTCATCAGGAACAACTGGTTCAATGGCTTTTTATGCTCAAAATAATTATAGGAGGATGAGTTAGACTGATGCTAGGAAGGTTGTGGAATAGCAGCATAGCAAAAGAATGAGAGACCAATATGTAACTATTGTGGTTACAATGGCCAGACTGTGGATAAGTGTTATAAGCTTCATGGCTATCCACCGGGGTACAAACCTAAGCAAAAATTTGGACTAAATGTGCTAGCTGGTCCAAACAATCAAGCCATGGCTAATCAGATTTCTGAGCACGTAGCTTACATAGATTAGAAACAGGACAATGATGGAAGTGTTGGTAGTTTCATGCAAACACTCAATCCCGCTCGGTATCAACATCTAATGAACATGCTGAATACTCATCTCAAGGCAGCTAAATTGGATTTAGAGATAGGAGCCAGTGCAGGTAAAGATTCAAGTACCTATTTCTCAATCTCTATTACTCCAGCCTTTAGTTCATCTAGACATTGGGTGGTAGACTCAGGTGCTACGAGTCATTTATGTTATGATCAATCATCATTTTACACATGGAAGTCAATTGAGAATGCATATGTTACACTACCAAATCATGTACAAGTCCTTGTACAGTTGACTGGAAATGTGAAAATCACGCCTGAATTGATGCTTAATGATGTTCTGTATGTCCCTAAGTTCAAATTCAACCTGTTGTCAGTGAGTACTCTAACAAGGAATTCTTTATTGTGTGTCAAGTTCCTCACTAATTCTTGTATGGTTCAGGACTTGATCACATCGAGGATGATTGGCAGGGATGAAAGGAAGACAGATTTCTATGTTATTGAATACAGTCCATCAGTTCGTGATAATATTTGTTAGTAATCAATGTCAAATAGTGTAACTAGTCAAGTTTGGCATGATAGACTTGGGCATTTGTCATATCAGAAATTAGATTTGTTGAAAGTTTGATGAACAATGATTGCACTCGTTATAAGCGAGATACCTTAATTCCTTGTTCTATTTGCCATTTGGCAAAACGAAGAAGACTTTCATTTGTATCGAATGATCGTCTATCAAACAATGCTTTTGATATGGTGCATTGCGATATAAGGGGACCATATCATACTCCAACACATGCTGGCCATAAGTTTTTCCTCACTTTGGTGGATGATTGTACAAGGTTTACTTGGATTTATTTGATGAAACAAAATCAGATGCAAAGTTCATTATACCTAATTTCTTGCCCTTATTGAAAATCAATTTCACAAAGTTGTCAAAACATTCAGATCTGATAATGCTCAAGAGCTAAAGTTCACAGAACTATTTGATGCTAAGGGTATTGTTCATCAATTTTCTTGTGTCAAACGGCCTAAGCAGAATTTTGTAGTTGTAAGGAAATATCAACACCTTCTTAATGTAGCACGAGCACTATTTTTCAGTCAAGGGTGCCCATTCAATTCTAGGGTGACTATGATCTTACTGCCACTTTTCTAATTAATAGAACACCTTTTCCAATATTAAAAAACATGACTCATTTTTCTTTAATGTATGATACTTCATTTGATTACAATTCACTGAGGTTGTTTGGAAGCATTTGCTTTGCATCTACACTCTCCTCTCATAGAAACAAGTTCTATCCTAGAGATAAAGTTTGTGTCTTCTTTGGTTACCCTCCAAGTATCAAAGGATACAAACTCTATGATATATCCTCAAAATCCTTTCTTACTTCCAGAGATGTGATATTTCATGCAAAACACTTCCCTTCCCATTCTATAGTCTCTACCTTAGACCTGATAGATCCCTTTCCTGATGTTGTATTACCAATTGTCACATCTGATTTAAATGTTCATCATCCAGCCTCATATTCCTCTACTTCTGCCAACAATGAAATTTCAACTGAACATACTACATCACCACTCACTGAACCTTCTTCCAATTCTTCTTCTAATTAAACTTAAATCCCTCAAAGTCTTAATTGCAGTCAGCCTTCATGCTCTGATACAATATTTAAGAAAAGAAGAAATTGAAAATGGAAGATGATTCTCATTCAATTGAATTAAAACTAATTACAATGGTGACATATAAATAAACCTTGCTAACTATTTTCAACAAACAAAAATTAACTAACTAATTTGACAATTGTACATAACTACTTCCTAA
>CAIGRT010147417.1:0-13020 GCA_903798405.1 Fraxinus platypoda | reverse complement strand
TTCTGTCAAAAACACTCCCAGACCTTTGGGGTCGATTTTTAGGTTCATAGTTTGGAGGGTGGTTGAATGGGGTCTCCTACGGTCTCTCCGAGGCATAGTTAACCGATGTACCAATTTCGGCCTCTCTCTCCTAGGGAGTTTCCATTCCAAGCCATTTGACTTTGAACCTCCTCCACTTGATAGTATCCTTGTGCTTCAGGAAAGATATCCTCCGGGGCTGTATATGGAGAAGCCTGATACCCTCCTTACCATTGCATATTCGTTAGCATTTCTTGCATGGCTAAGTTCTGCTGAGTAATGTTTCTCATGGCGGCCATGGTGGCCATTTCCCTTATAAGTTCCTGCCTCCACCCTGGATCCTCCTCGTCTTCGTGCCGGAGGTCGTGGGCGAGGAGCGGGGGCAGCTTATGAGGGTTCCCCTTCTTCAGGGTATTCCCTCGTCCTTTTTGGGGCATGTTCGTCAGTTGAACTCATTTTTTCAAACCACCTATTATGAGTTTCCCCCTTTGTTCAAGGGTTCTGAGTTTCCTCCTGCTCATCTCTTTCAAGGGCACTCATTTTTCAATGACAGAAATTTTGCTTCAAACCAGGACTTTTGAGATGTAGTCTGGCTTCCTTCTCATGTGTTTTCGTGGTTAACCGTATTGATTCGCACAGATGGCTCCAATCTGTTGACCCCAAAAAATGAACTCAACAGATGTCGGGCCCACTCTCGCCACGTCAAGTACGGATCCGACATGTTTTTACCGAAATAAGAACGGTAGTTTGACTGTATTAATGAACGTGGGAGACACTTTTCGACGAGAGACAAAAGTGTTTAGGCTCTGGTGATATGATGCGAAGGCAATCACGCTACCAATGATCACCAAAACGAGAATCAAGAATTAATGTCTTCTTTTCTCATGGAATATATGGAAGGATAGATATGATAAGTAAAAATGTCTCTTTCACATCGTTCAAGTGTTTGTATGAATCTATGATTGTATATTTTTTTCGTCCCCCCTTACTTAGTTACATGAATGACCCATTTATACTATTTTGGCTGATGTGGTGATCGTTGGATCAGAACCACGTGGCCTCATCTCCCTTATTAGGATGTCGCCTCACTGTCCTTTCATGCATTTAATAGATTGATAAGAGGTCAGCCTCCCTATACAATATACTGACAACTGACAACTTTATTACAAGTGTTACATCAATCACTTCTAAAAGATCTTCGAATCTATTATCCGAACAATGTCGGACTGGAAGGCCTCGGACAATTTAAGAGTCACTTCTAAAAGATCTTCGAATCTAGTGCTAGGACAGCATCAGACTGGAAGGCCTCAGACAACTTAAGAGGACCACGGTTAGTTATTATGCCTCGTCTCTGCAGAGGTGCTTCATGGTGGACCCTCGTACACTGTGTGAGGGGTTCGGAATATGAAATAAGGACCTCGGCCAGCTGTCTTATTGAGATCTTTGACTCGTTGGGCCTCCTTTTGACTTTTAGTTGATAGTCCCGCCTACGTGGCGTACCACGTGGACTTGCTTCTTTAGACCTTGGAATCAAGGGGTAACATTTTTTAACGTAATTTTCTTCATTTCTTAATTTCTACACTTGTTTCATGCCCTGCAATATTGTTTCGCTGCACTCATGAGTATCTATGTGCTATGTTTCAGTTCAATGATCATCTAAACTTTCGCTACGGATCAAACAGAGCGTCATTTGAAGGTCGAAAGTGCAAGTTATAAAAAATTATGATTTTTTGATCAAAAGACATATAATCATGCCAATTGAATAAAAGTTGTTAAGTTCGGTGTAAAGGGTCCTTGTGATTTCGTCCTCACTGAAGGGTAGTTTGCGGGCTATCGTCATGCACAAAATGGCTACCATTATGAGTTAGTGAGGAACCTAAGGGCTACATTAGGCACATCCCGGCATGGTTTAAATAGCCATATGGGGTCGGAACTCATAGCGCGGCATTGGGCCTTTGCGGCCCTCATTGGGCACCTGCAAAGGATAAGAAGTTTTCAGTTGAGAATTAAAATGTTCTGCGGGCTATGAGAAGACACAGTAATACCTTTAGATCAATTGAGCTATCGAGGAAAGCACTCCAAAAGTGTCATATGATAACTCCAAAGTATACAAAGAATTTAGTCATTTTTTGCACGTTTTGGGCCTAAGGAGATAGAGCTAGGCATGCCATCTACATATCAAGCCAATATGGTGCTCAAGAACTTCACATGTGGAAACTTCTCCACTTTGGATATGGATGGAAAATGCTTTACTACTGGTTGGAAGGGAACATCTCATAATTCGCTGTCTACATGAAAGTTTCAATGAAATGTCCCAATTCAAAAAGTTCATTTTAGAACCCTATCTTTACTACATTTTTACATATTTTGTATTTTTCTGTTGAACAATGTTTGGTTTTGATACTTAATGAATTACGGGCTATGATTTAAATGTTGGATTAAATTGTTACCAACAATCAAGTCCAAAAGCTCGACCTGAAAACAACGTAGACCATTGGAAATAGATTAAAAAATTAATGTTGCTCATGGCCTATATATATTACCTATTGAATGGCTTTGAATCTTAGCCCATTTAAGCCTCTTCTGGTTCAACTAAAGCATATCCTAGCATATATATATATGGTGTCCTTACTAGTCGAAAAGCGTGTGATTTGTGTATACAATTGAGAAAAAATGTGGTTGTCTTCTTGCTGGAAAAACGACTACCTTAGTGGAGAGAAAAATCGGTAGCTTTCTTTGTGTATTTGACCTCCTCTTTGATTTTTTTTCTCGTGCCATTGTGGCTCATAAATCATTACAATTATCTTATCCTTTGTAAGTGACATTGAGGAGCAGTCGAGATGAATATATTGGTCATGGGCTGGAGCCGTTAGGACTGGTTGTTTGGTAAAGAAATGTAAAGTGAAACTGAGACCAGAAATCACCGTTTTGATGACCCTTAGAACAAGTTTCCATCAAATTGGTATCAGAGCTTCAAGGCGGTGGATTTGGCTTGAAATTAACCAAAAATCGGTAAGAAAAGCAGCAGAAACGAAGTAGAAAAACAAATCGAAAACTGTCAAAAAACTGCCTAAAAATAGAACCTGTTTTTGTGATTTTCGGCCAATCTAGAGATCTAGAGGTGAAACCAAGGCCATATTCGAGACGTACAGGTGAAGGCGTAGATGTACGGTTGGCGTATGAGGTGTTCCACAGTGCGTGGCGGCTCCGATGCGACGCATATGGGCGTGTGAGGCTATTTTCGACGACGACGTCCGAAGAAAGTTTGTTCCTGACATTTTTTTTCTTACATTGTAGTGGTATTAGTTTTTTGTTTCAAGTTATAGAGTAAAATCTAGGAGATTTTGCCCTTTGTGCATTTGGAATTCGATCGTGGTTAATTGATTCATGCAATAGCTAGAGACTTCTAGGCAAATAGTGGTGGCCGTAAAGTGATAAATTAACATCTCTCGATATTTACAGACCAAGATTGGTCCGCTCTAGTATATTGGCTTATCCCAATTTAAATTTCAGTATTAGCGCGTCATCGTGTGAGGTGACATTATGATTGAGATTACCCTGTAGGGTAACATTGCTTGTGCCATATTAGAAGTGTTGAATTTTGACTGTAAATTGGTAATTGTTTTTGTGCTTTAACTGTTGTTTAGGTGTGAGATTGCATTGTGTGAAAATTTGAATTTTCGTTAATATACATTGGTGTTGTATTAATTATTCTGTTAGAACACCTAGACTTGACATGTTTGAACATTCTCTTGAAATCGAAATTTCGAGTCTTATGAAATCTTGGAAATCTAGAATGGTGTATACTGTAGCCATAGGATTACTTTTTGATACTTATTTGTGCACTTTGGTTGTTCTGTTTTTTCAAAATGTCTTCACATTTTGAAATTGAAATTTTCAATGGGAAATGAGATTTTTCAATTTGACAACAAAAGTTAAAGGGGATTTTGATTCAACAAAAAGTTTCAAAAGTCATAGATGGCAAATTTTCTACAAATTTGACAGAAACACAAAAAGAAGAATATGATGAACTTCCTTACACCTCAATTATTTTACACATATCTAACACTGTTTTGAAAAAGTTGGAAAATTTAATTCTACAAAAGAACTTTGGCAAAAATTGGAGAACTTATATTTGTTTAAATATACTCCTAATAAGTTGTACTTGCTTGAAAGATTTTTTAGTTTTAAAATGGATTATTCAAATGATCTTGATGATAATTTAGATATTTTTAACAAACTTGTTCAAGATATCGTTAATTTTAATGAGAATGTGTCTAAAACTTATCATTTTGCTTAATTCTATACCTGATTCATATAGAGAGGTTAAGAATGCGATTAAGTATGGTAGGGACACTTTGATATCTGAGATTGTCATTAATTCTCTTAGAAGTAAAGAGATGGAGATTAAGGCTGTAAAAGATGATAAGAGGAGTGGTGAGTTACATATGATGAGAAATAGAATGAAGTTTAAACATATGAATTTGGATAGATCTCAAGACAGTAGTGATTCGAGCAGTGACTCAAGTGATGAGGGTGGTAAGAAGAAAGGCAAGTGATGGGACAAGTCCGGTGGTAAGAGGTGTTACAGTTATGGTAAGTCTGGATACTTTGTGAAGGATTGTTCCAAGAAGAAGGATAAGCAGAAAGATAGTATGAAAGGTGATGCGAACGTGGTTATAGGGTCGAGTGATGACCCTAGTGAGGTTTATTGAGAGTAAACCTAGTTACTACATGTGCATCCGTGTGTAATCTTTTCTGCATGTGTGTGATTAATTAATTCTGTTGCATGGTTATATGTGCAATTCAATGTGTTTGATATGTGCATTTTCATGAATTTGAGGGCAATTTAATTAATCGGTGTAATTGTTTGCTTGTATAGTGGGTTAAGATACATTGACAGTGCGTTGTATGTCTATTGGTGAGATGGAGTATACATGCTTAGGGGTGCATTGGTGGTTTGTACTGGGGATGTGGAGTGTGACATTTGGATCACTAGTGGAGAGGTAAAGTGTGAGAGATGCACTTCTATCACTTTTGTTAGGTAGAGACCCATTATCCACTTAGATTGGGAAAAGTGATGTGGTGATAGAAGATTATCTCAAGGACTTAGAATCTATAGAGGTTTACAAGTTAGACATGAGGTAAAGTCTGTGATTCCAATTTTATTGGTTCTTGATTATGCAAGCGTTAACTTTATGTTTTGATTGCTTGCAGGTTGATTGGGTATCAAGGTCGAGATTTGTTAGGTTTTGATACCCAATGAATCTCGGGCTATGATGTAAACGTTAGATTAAATTATTACCAACAACCAAGTCCAAAGGCTAGACCTGTAAACAACGTGGGCCATTGGAAGTAGATTAAAGAATTAATGTTGCTCATGGCCTATATATATTACCTCTGGATGGCTTTGAATCTTGGCCCATTTAAGCGTCTTGTTGGTCCAACTAAAGTCTAACCTAGCCTATATATATGGTGTCCTTACTAGTCAAATAGTGTGTGATTTGTGTATACAATTGAGAAAAAACGTGGCTGCCTTCTTGCTGGAAAAACGACTGCCTTAGTGGAGAGAAAAATCGGTAGCTTTCTTTGTGTATTTGACCTCCTCTTTGTGTCTTCTTCCATTGTTTTTCGTGCCTTTGTGGCTTATAAATCATGACCATTATCTTGTCCTTTGTGAGTGACATTGAGGAGTAGCCGAGGTGAATATCTTGGTCGTGGGTTGGAGCCGTTTGGATTGGTTGTTTGGTAAAGAAATGTAAAATGAAACTGAGCCCGGAAATCACCGTTTTGACGACTCTTGGAGCACGCTTCCGCGACAAACAGTTTTGTGTATTTATGCAAATACTATAATGCGTGACGATTATTCATTGAAAATTTCCAGCAATATTAAATTTGTTTTAGAGTGTCTTCTTCGGTTTCTCAAGTTAAATAGGCCCGGATATGATTCGCATAAGCCAACCATGGAGAGAAGCAGGAGAACTAGCTGGTTGTCTCATGCCTATTTTTTCACTCTTTTCTCATAATATTCAACTACTCACACTCTCTGTGTTTTCATAATGTGTTTACACATTCTATTAAATGATTTGTAATGTTAATTACTCTGTTATTCTTTAAAGTGTTATTGCTCTTCGTACCTCCTTGCACTATCCATATTTTAGATTCATTCTATTAGGAAAAAACGACTCCTACTTTTCTAAATATTAATACTATTTATGATCCTTTGGAGTTGGAACTTATTCAAACTTCCACTCCTCAAAATTTAGAAGATAATGACATCATTTAGAAGGGCAAAAAAAAATAGTCTCACATTAGCCGTGTAGAAAATTAGTTCACAAGAAAAAGTAGTGATCCTAGAAAATCTTACAGTTGGTCTAAGAGGTCCATCACTAGTATCCTAAAATGGTACAGAGATAAAATGTGGTTCTTATATTACTATCTACTTCAGTTCAATTTATGCATGACACCTTTGTAACATTCTTAAATGGAAAAATCTGTTTTAGCCAGTGACAGACAGTTGAGCTTTCTTGGGTAAGTAGTATCTAATTAATCAGATCCTAACTAATCCAACCGACACAGTTGGATTTATATTGATACTTTTTGTGCCAGCTTGATGAAGGTCGTCAGTGTCCTATTGGAATGTGATTCTTCTTTGAGTTGTCAATTAAGTGCCGATAAAATTCTTATCCATATTTTAGTGTAAAATATCAGACGAATGCTGGCTATTGAAAATGTCGTCCACATTGATTGAAATGATTGAATATGCCAAAAGTTTGCACTATTTACAATGAACTTACACTAAATATTTGTTGGAAGCTTTTGTCATTTTATGAAAAATGAAATTTATATTTATATGAGGATTTGCTAATACTGAAACTAAGTGTACGAGTACTTATTGAACGTTCAAATACAGGGTCCAACAGTTGAGATGTCAAACGGAGTTTTCCCAGCCGAACAATTTACTTCTGGTGGAGTAAAGAGTACTGGGAACTGGGGAGGTGAGAAGTTAACAAATCATAATGCCCTCTTTGGAGGTGGGGAATGGGGTCTATCAGATTTTGATTCATTTAGCTCCAGAATGGGGTTCTTTCAGGCGCAAGATAGTATAACTCAGCCAGGACTTGCCATACCCGAGTACCAAATTGACCAACAACTAAAACAGTTCACAGATTTTGGAAGCTTTGATGATTTGTATCTTGATGTTGTCACTCCGCCTTTTCAATCACTTGATGATGAATACAGTAAGCTTGTTAGTGTCGAGTTGCAAAATTCAGAGCCTAGTGCACCTAAGAAGAAGATACAGTATGGATTCCCTTCAGGTTCACTTGAGATCCTGAAGAGATATGGAAGCAGATGCAGAAGGTTCAACGGTGAAAAGGTTAATATGCCAAGCTCTGAGATACAATACACTAATAGTAGCGGTCCAACACTTTCAGCTGAAATAATCATTCAACTAGCTGCAGAAAAATTTATTCAATCCTGTTCTAAATGTAGTGATGAGCTTTCCATGCTTAGCCATCCATATCCAAGTTCAATTTTGGCTAACTCTGCTGGAAATTCAAAAGAGGTTCATCTTCTCCAGAATCTTCTGTCCTCTGCTGAAAAATTAGGCCAGCAGCAGTACGAGTGCGCAATCAAGCTCCTTTGTGGGATTGACAAAATGAGTTCCAATAGAGGAAGCCCTATTCAGAGATTAGTCTTTTATTTTACTGAGGCTCTTTATGAGAAGATTGACAGAGAAACTGGAAGAATAACTCCGAAGGGTTTGGGCAAAAAAAAAATTGCAGATCCTCTAGAAGCATTGAAGTGTCGAGATTCAACCCTTATAGCATTTCACGGTGAGATGCCTGTTTCTCAGATTACCAAATTGGCAGGAATTCAAGCCTTAGCAGAACATGTAGCAGAGGCAAAGAAGGTACACGTCATTGACCTTGAGATCAGGAATGGAATACATTGCATAATCTTGATGCAAGCTCTTTTGACTAGATTCGAAAATCCTATTGAGCATCTTAAAATTACGGTTGTGGGTACAAAATCAAAGGAAAAATTAGAAGAGACGGGTAGGCGTCTTACAAGCTTTGCACAGTCCCTGAACTTGCCATTTTCTTTTGTCATTGTCATGATAGATGATATTTTAGATCTCAATAAAGACCTCTTCAAGTTAGATGATGGTGTAGCTGTTACCATCTACGCAGCATACACTTTGACAACTATGATTGGATGCCCAGATAGACTGGAGCACGTGATGAGAGTGATCAAAACTATAAATCCTCATGTAATGATTTTCACAGAAATTGAAGCCAATTGTAATTCTCCAATTTTTGTGGACCGATTTGTAGAAGCTCTGTTTTACTATGGTGCATTTTTTGATTTCCTGGCCGATTGTATGAAGGATGATGAGAAAAATAGAAGGGATGCTGAATCAACATGCTTCAGTTCTGCAATAAGAAATATTGTGGCAGCAGAGGGAGAGGAAAGGAAGATTCGACATGTGAGTATCAGTGTCTGGAGGGCATTTTTTGCACGTTTTGGGTTGGTTGAGGTAGAACTGAGCATGTCATCTATGTATCAAGCCAATCTGGTGCTTAAGAACTTCAGCTGTGGGTACGCCTGCACTTTCGATATGGATGGAAAATGCTTAACTATTGGTTGGAAGGGCACACCTCTTTGTTCACTTTCTGCATGGAAGTTTCAATGATATGTGCTACATCAGGTGGAAAGTGCAGATTACAATTCCCTTTTCACTGCTCTTTCATCTATCCTATATTTCTCTGTTTAACAGTTTCATCTATCCTATATATATTAAGGCTCATTTGTATTTGACAGACATCATGGACTCCCCCAACTTACATCCACCTTTCTAATTGAATATGAATTTGGATTTGAGTGTTCTATTTAATGTTAGTTTGTCATATAATCATCAGAGCGTGAGTTCAAATTTCTGATTATCAATTAAGATACCCTCCTTTGAGGTCGGGGCTCCTTTACATCTGTTCGAATTTTAATCCATTTTTCATCAAAACATGACCAGTAGAGGTAGATGAATTTGTCCCAAGATTAGGCTAGTTGCAGTGATGGTTTAACATTTCTTTTCTAAATTACATCATAAGGTTGGCAGTGTGCAGAGGGAGATTTCTGTCCAATTGTAGAGCTGAATGTAACAAGAAGAATGCGGAATGATGGTGCATAATATCAAAACATAGACACGGGGGCTTGGTGTTTGAATAGGAATAGAATTTCATTTTTTTCATTCCTAGGATTATAATGCAATGCTGAATAAACAACTAAACAATGGCGCTTATAGAAAGTTCCCAAACTAAAAAAATTGTTTTAGATAGTGACCTTAGCTAAAATATTATTGTACTTTATTCAGATCCTAACTAATCCAAATTAAATCATGTGAAGTTTCTGTAGATCTAATAAGTGTGATCCTGTTATCAGTGGCTGTGATCCGACAAGGGAGGAAAAATTGTGAAGATTGAAAATAGAATAAGAAGTGAATGAGAGAAAATTGTATTATTTTGAATGAACTAGTACTGTAAGGGATGAGTTTTTCTAGATGATAGTTACGGTCAATATGTAAATCGATGTATTTGTATTACAATGCTAATGAATGAAATAGTAAAAGATAAATGGACATTCGAGAGGTCCATTGCTCTCCCAAGGAACTGCCCAATTTCTGCCTGCTTTTCAGTCTATTTATAATGGCTTTCTAACTAATTCTCCAGCTGCATCTGTTACTTGCATATGCTGCTGAGAATGGGGACTGACAGATTTTGATTTTTTTTTTTAGTTCCAGCATAGAGTCCTTTGAAGCTCAAAATAGTATACGTGACACAGGACTGAATTTAAAATCGACAGACAACTACAGCAGTTTGCTGATTTTTGGGAGCTTTGATGATTTGTACCTTGATGTTGTCTCTCCACCAATTCAATCATTTGACATTGAATTCTGGAAGCTTATTAATGTCGAATAGCAAAATTCAGAGCTTACTGAACCTGAAAAGAACATACAGTATGTGTTTCCTTCAAGTCGCTTGAGATTCTGGAGAAACATGGAAGCAGGCAGAGAAGAATGAATGGGAAAAAGGTCAATGTTCCGAGCTATGAGAGACAACGCAGTGATAGTAATGTTCCTACACTTGCATCTGAAATGATCATTAAACTGGCTGCAGAAAAATTCATCCAGTCAAATTCCCGAAATAGCAGTGAGATTTCCATGATTAGCCACCCATATACAGGTTCAATTTTAGTCCCCTCTATAGAAGATTGTAAAGAAATTCAGCTTGTCCAGAATGTTCTGACCTGTGCTCAAAAAGTAGGCGAGAAGCAGTATGAACGTGCGATCAAGCTCCTGCATGACTGACAGAATGAGTTCCAGTGAAGGAATTCCTATTCAGAGGTTAGTCTTTTATTTCGCGACGCTCTTTATGGGAAAATTGACTGAAAACTGGAAGAATTACTCCCAAGGGTTTAGGGAAGAAGTCTAGAGATCCTCTAGAGGCATTTTAAGTGTCAAGATTCAATCCTGATTGCATTTTGGTACGAGTTACCTCTTGCTCGGAGTATCAGTTTTACTGCAATTCAAGCCTTGGTAGAACACGTAGAAAAGGCAAGAAAGGTACACATCATTGACCCCGAGATCAGGAACGGAATACACTGCATAACTTTGACGCAAGCTCTTTCGGCTAGATGCAAAAATCCTATCGAGCACCTTAAAATCACGGCTGTGGGAATCAAATTGAAGAAAAAAAATAGAAGACATGGGTAGGCATCTGACAACCTTTGCTCAATCCCTGAACTTCCACTTTTCTTTTAACATTGTCGTGGCAGAATATATTTTAAATCTTAACATAGACCATGTTCGAATTTGATTCTGACGAGGCTGTGGCTGTCTACGCAGCATACGCTTTGACAACGATGATTGGATATCCAGATAAGCTGGGACACATAATGGAAGTGATCAAAACTATCAATCCTTGTGTAATGATTGATACAGAAATTGAGGCAAATTGTAGTTCTCCATTTTTTGGGAACAGATTTGTGGAAGCTCTCTTTTATTATGGTGCATTTTTTGATTCCTTAGCAGATTTTTCGAAGAACAATGAGAAAAACAAAAGGAGTGCTGAATCAACATTCTTCATTTCGGCAATAAGAAACATTGTAGGTCCACAGTGGCACAGTCTTGGCTCAATCCGAAAACAACCAACATTTTTGGATGGCCCAAGTTGTAGTTGAGTTGAATTTAGTGGTAATTACATCAAACCAGAATTTTTAAGATTCAATTTCAAAAATCAGATATAAACTTAATTTATACAAAAATCAAATATTAATTCAAATATTTAATATTATTAATCAAAATCCTAACATTTTCTTCCTCTCTCTTCCTCTCCCATCTTCCCCTTCTCTCACACGGCTGATTACCTCTCTCCCTTTTTTCTCTATTCTTATTGTCGTCGAAAGACTGGCATCGGAAGATTACAACCGAGCAACACTCACAGCGGTACTCACACGGCTGCACGTGTTGCTGCGTCACAGCACTGCTACGCAGCAACGATGATGCCGCCTGCGTGTGACGGTGCCGGCTGAGCAGCATCGCGATGCTGCCTCGCTGAAGCTCCACTATACGTTGCGACGCAAATTTGCAGCAGCCGGCACTGGTGTTGACAGCAGCACCGCGAGCGCTAGTGTCTGACGGCTGCAAATGGTAGAGTTTCTCGGCACTGCGAACTGTAGAGTTGCCCAGAAGCATTACCCAGCGACAACAAAGCGACGGCGATGCCGAAGACGGTTGAGAAAAATGGGGAAATTAGGGTTTAGGTTATGATTTGGGGGCGGGGGCCTCTAGTGTAATTTTTGAAATTATAGGCCTCTGCTTGCAATTTCAAATTGGGAGTCAATTTACAAATGACATTGATGGTGGTTGTGATGGTATAGTAGGTGGTGGTAGTGGTGAAGAGTGTCTGTGACCAATTATTTGAGTAATTGTGACCTATAAATTTGTTAATTTGTGATGGTTGTGTTGTTGGCTGTAGTGGTAAGGGAATGGTGGTGGCGGCGGCGATGGGTCTGTTAAGGTGGTGGTGGAACGGCGTGACGATGTGGTGGTATTTTTTTGCGATGTGTTGATTTGTTTGAGGTGGTGATGGCGGCGAAGTTGGTGGTGGTGCTACTGGAAGGAGTGGTGCGATGATGGTCACAAGTATTGGTTGTGGTCACAAATTATTTGATTGATTGTGACCATTAAATTGGTTAATCTATGACTAATAAACAATATGGGACCAATGAAAAAGATAAATTGTGATCAAGAAATAATGTGTTGACCTAAAGTTTTTTTTATTTGTGACCGATAATTTGACAATTTGTGACCGATAAATAAATTGTGATCTATAAAATTTCTAAATTGTGACCGTAAAATAATTTGTGACATATAAAATTTTTAATTTGTGACCGAAAAATAATATGTGACTAATTAAATCGTTAATTTGTGACCAATTTATATAGATTTGTGACATTAATATATTTAATTAATTAAAAATATNACCGATAATTTGACAATTTGTGACCGATAAATAAATTGTGATCTATAAAATTTCTAAATTGTGACCGTAAAATAATTTGTGACATATAAAATTTTTAATTTGTGACCGAAAAATAATATGTGACTAATTAAATCGTTAATTTGTGACCAAATTATATAGATTTGTGATCTTAATATTTAATTAATTAAATATATAATTAATTAATTAAATCATAAATAAATTTTAATTAGTATCTGATTTTTGAAATTTGAAACATTTGTTTTTTGTTTTGAAATGAATAATACTTAATCTCTTATTAAGTGGCCCAAATGTTAGCCCATTTTAGAAGTAGTTAATTGGCAGTCCAGTTAAGGTTTGTTGGCCCAACTCTAGAGGAAACCTAAAGCGTCCTTATATCAATCAAATCCGCAACTCGTACAGAACAGGTTGACAAAACAATGTGGCATTGTTTAAAAAAAAA
>CAIGRT010147380.1:0-10651 GCA_903798405.1 Fraxinus platypoda | reverse complement strand
AACACAATCTTCACTTGAGTGTGCAAGCCGAAACCGTCATGGTTTGGTTTGGATAATTCGGTTTGAAAATATGTTAAAAACTATCCAAACTGAACCGTTTACACCCCTATTCTTCACAAACCAACACAGGTTGCGCTGGTCATCAGAAACCACACAATCTTTATCAAAATGGCCTAACAAAGGAGAAGAATCCTTAGGGAGATGAGATATAACAACGCTAAATATTATTTCTGAACAACACTACATGTTGTTTCTGTCTACGGATACTCAAATTCTTAAAAGCTCAGGCAGCATACTTTATTGGACTCTCATAATATTAGTAACTTGACAAGACTTGAACTCCACACACAGCAAAAGCTCACAATAAATACAAGAGACACACTTATAAATATAGAAACCAGCCAAACAGGGTACGGAATGATCAGCCAGAATTGATCAACAAGATTCACCGGTAGGTTCTGTAATTTGGAGTGTACATGCAGCTTTCAGCATGCTTGACCAGATCTGCAGGCTGAGGAAGTCTTGTTGCCAAACCTAAATGACATGCAAATTTTCGTGAAGTTCATATCTTAAAGAGTAAGGAAAACCGAAATAAAAGCGAAAAGGAAGGGCATTTACCGAGTTCGTATGCTTTAGCAGCTACCTTTGCAGCAATATGAGCTGAGATCTTTCTTATGTTAGAAAGTGGTGGGTAAATTATTCCCTTGTCATAATGTTCTTGTGTTACTTGACCAGCCAAAGCTTCAGCTGTGATGACAAGATTCAGACGACAATAAAAGGATAAGATAATTCATGACATGAAGAAAATGAAATTAATTCAAATCAACTATGTACTTACATGCTGCCAACAGCATCTCATCATGCACGCGGATAGAACCAGAGACGACCAAACCGAAACCAAGCCCCGGAAAGATATAAGCATTGTTTGCCTGAAGTTACGCCAGAGAATGAATCTTAATCTATAATCCTGCACAATTCAAAAAAGTTGAATGGCACTAATAGAAGTCGAACATGTTCCTTACCTGGCCAGGAACATAAGTTTTGCCTTTGTATTCTACCGGGTCGAATGGACTTCCACTAGCGAAAATTGCACGACCCTTTATTGAAGCAAGATGGAAAATACAAGGTGAAGTTAATTTTACTAGAAAGAGTAAAACTATGATGATTTATCAGCATTATAGCACTCTGAAGAACATCTTAGTACTCATCTGACCTCGGTCCACGCATACGCTTCTTCAGCAGTGCACTCAGATTGAGAGGTTGGATTTGAGAGAGCCATGATAAGAGGTTTCTGTGTATCATTCAAAATGTGATTAGATTAACGTGTGTAAAACATCATTGGGGGGAGGGAGGGAGGGAGAGAGAGAGAGAGAGAGAGAGAGAGAACCTTGTTGAAAGAAGCCATAGCCTCAATCACCTCCTTTGTAAATTGTTTTCCAACACCAGATGTTCCAATTAAAGCTGTTGGCTTGATAGCCTAAAGAAGTTGAAGAAAAAGTAAGTATACCAAAGAGTATTTGTTTCTGTTGAAAATAGAGATATACAGCGTTCATCCAACCTTGACAGCGTCTAAGAGAGTGTTGCAAGGTTCATGTTCATGAGCCCATGGCTTCTTAAAATGTTGAAGAGATTCCTTGCGGGATTTAACTATTAAACCCTGTAAATTGTACACAAGTATCACTGATCAAACAATTACCTTATGACTCCTCATTGTTGAGAATCAACATATATACTTGTAAAAGGAGGCAATTGATCTATAGAAATATATTTGATCAGAAGTTACCTTTGAGTCTACCAGCCAAATCTTTTTACGGGCTTCTTCCAGAGGAGCTTTAGTCTATAGGTCAAAAAAATACCAAGCGCTGAAAATCATATTGAAAGTACCTCAAATTATACATAAAACATTCGGAATAATTCATACCTGCTTCGACATTTCAAGGGCTATAAGCTCTGCTATACCAGTACCAGCCTGCAATTACAAGAGAAAGCATGAGCCAACCGTGCAAAAATATCAATTGGAAAGCCGAAACTAACAACAATCGAGGGAATACAAAAAGGGAAAATTATGAATGTCGAGTATTTCAATTCCCACTTTCCACACCACACTGTATAATGTAAAGAGTATCTGTCCTTGTTGTATCTTCTTGTTTTTGTTGCCATTCATAAAAATCAAATATCTAGAGGCTCACTTAAAATAAAGCAAGGTAAGAACTTTACTTCTCCAGCACCAAGAAACAAAAATGTGTGATCAGCCAAGGTACCCCCGAGTAGCTTAAGTGATGCAACTAGCCCGGCAAGCACCACAGATGCCGTCCCCTGCAGTAGAAGGATCAAGAATTATAATATAGACAGGAATATTACAACAATTTCAACCAACAAGTTACATTATACCTGTATATCATCATTGAACACCAAGTGAGTAGTGCCGTATTTTGCCAACAGCTCAAAAGCATTGTGATTGGCGAAATCTTCAAACTGCAATTTCATTTAGAATTGAACTAAGTTAAAAACGACGGCCTCTGAAATGGGAATACTCTTGCAGGTAATTGGGGATTACCGACCTGTACAAGAACTTTTTCACCATAGTTTTGCTTCACGGCACTCATTAATTCATGTAAGAAGTCGTAATATTCCTGGAAAGAAAAGGTCATATCAGCATGTAGCTTAGCTAAGATATAGAATCCCCACAAGTTAGTAAACTATGATTGGAGTAATTTAGCAGTGTTTGAACATGTAACCTTCCCAGTCACCCGCTTTTGTCTGAGCCCAATGTAAAACTCATCTTTAAGTAGCTGCTCATTATTTGTCCCCACGTCAATTGTAATCGGTAAACACTATAAAGCGAAGTCAAAACTTATAATTAGAACTATAAGTACATATTTTGTATGCAGTATTAGAACGATTAGATAATATAATAAACAATAATTGACAATAGCCTTATGTTAATGCTTACTGCAGAAGGTCTAACACCTCCTAGTGCGGTATATAATGCCAATTTTCCAACTGGTATTCCCATCCCCTGCAAAATAGTCAAAAATATCATCATCAATCTAATTTTCAGTGTGTATGAAGTAAAAGCGAAGGAAAAATCTGTGTCCAGAAGAATCACCTGACAGCCAAGATCACCAAGTCCCAAAATTCGCTCACCATCAGTCACAACAATAACTTGAACCGTCCTCTCAGGCCAATTTTTCAATACCTCAAGAATCTTTCCCCTACACATACCAGGAACTTCCAGTGTCAGTTGAAATTACATTCCACATTTGCTTAAATAACATAGTTAAAAAATAAAATCATACTTCTCTTTCAAACTTATATATAAACCCTGAGGACGCCTAAAGATGCTTCCGTATTTTTGGCAAGCCTCGCCAACCGTTGGAGTGTAGACAATTGGGAGAAGCTCCTCCACATTATCAATGAGAAGCTTGTAGAACAACCTTTCGTTTCTCTCCTAAAAACCCAAATGATAAGATTTCAAATACGGAAAAATTGAGCATATTTGGCTAAGCTTAAATGTACCTCGAGTTCCATCAAAGCCATATATTTGTGCAGGGGAACGTCATACTGGCGGAGACTGTGCATTAATTTTTTCTCCTAATACACCAAATCAAGAAAGTAAGCTAAATAACATAAGAGTAAAAATTACCTGAATTGACAAAATTTATTTATTTACCTGAAGTTCTTGTGGTATAATAGCCGGAGGCAAAAGACCGCGCAAGTAATGAGCATCTCTCTCTTTCTCTGTAAATGCAAGCCCCTTGTTGTGATGTGGATCTCTCAGCAAATTATACCCACTGTTGTACAAGATTGAACAAAATATAACTATCAACTTTCGATAATGTAGATACACGCTAATGTGTATCGATAATTAAGCACGAAACACTTGATCATGATAAACATGGATCATAAATGAGGAAGAAATTAAAATAACACAAAGCTTGAACCTTGGACTAGAACAAAATTGAAAAGGCAAAATATAATTTCCTCAAACTGAGATTCATAAAGATCAGGTCACATAAGAAGAACCATTCCAGTTAAAAATATAATATGATTGTCAAAATCTAAGCTAGACAGAACTAAAAAAGTCAAAATCTTATTCAATGAGCCAAACCCAGTTCTTCGTACTAAACATGTCCAGAATTATCATGAATTATCAAGAAAATAAGCACAAACTCTACTTAACTAACTAGCCACAGGAAGTGCTAAAACTTCATGCCTTTCTACAGAAAAAACATACCCTGAAAATTAAAAGGAAATTCAAGAAATAATCTGTACCTAGCAACGGAAATAGTCCAGGGAGTAACGAGCTGATCCTCAGTGGCACGATCCTCACCGTAGACATCCTCCACTCCTCCTCCCACCGTCGATCTTGGGCTCAGGTCCAGCACCAACTCCCCACCTCTCTGTTCCTTCAGTGTACTCTCCATATCTCTATCTCTCACTCTCACTCTCACTCTCACTCACAAACACACTTTCTGCATGTTCTTCTGAAGCCTAAATGTGCATATACATATAAAATAGGGAAAATTGCACTAGCAGTTCCAAACATTTTCAATTTTTATAAACTTTACCATAATCTTCATTTGTGCCAACGAAAGTTCCTAACCTTTCAAAAATATACAGCTGTGGTCCAAATGGGTGGAAACTCATCCATTTGACATCCATTTGACTGTTAGTGGACCAAAATTAGTAGAATTTAATCAAATTAAAAGAGGTAAAATTTTGACCCACCGGATTTCTTCACAAATCTGCCACTCATGTCCAATTTGTAGGACCAGCAAAAACTTCTGACCAAAACATGGCAATGTAGACAAAATAGAATCGCTTTTGACACGATCTTCATCATCTGCAAACCTCAGAAGTTTTCACTAAAGTGATAGCATGTTCGAAGTGGATATGCTTATTGTCGAATGAGAAGGCGCGATAAAAAAAAAAAAAAAAAGAAGACCAATAAGAGGAGATGATTTTACATTTGATGTTATCCCTCTCCAACTTCTTCAATTTTGTAGTGGTGGCGGTGATGGGCAATGGTGGTGTATGTGCGGATCAGTATTTTGATTTTGGGATAGGGGGTAGGGTTTGGATGGAGATATGTTTAATCAATTTTGGTTTTACTTTGTGTTGATGGTGGTGGCGGTCGCGGTCGTGGGGAGGTTCTGTCGACGGTGGTACCGGTCGGTAGGTGGGTGGGAATGCTAACGATTTTTTTTTCCTTCTCTTTTCCTTTTTTAGTTTATTTTGTTTTATTCTGGTTTTTAAATTATTTTATTTATTTTATGTATGAATAATAAAGTTACCATTTTACCCATTTCAATTTGGTCAAAGTTAGTCAAATTCTATTATTGTTGGTCAACTAAAGATCAAATTCCATCCATTTGGACCACAACTACATATTTTTAATAGGTTAGGAACTTTCGTTGGCACAAATTGAAAGTTAGGATAAAATCTATAAAAATTGAAAAGATTAGAAACCGCTGTTACAATTTTCCCTATAAAATATCTAGAACTGTATATTCGAGTGTTGAAGTTGGTATATTATTGCTCTGTTTGGTACACATTATTTTTTTCATTATCATTCTTCTACTCACTTTCAATTCTTCTACTCATTTTCAACCACACATTCTTCAATAAAATAATATTTTCCATCACATCAATAACTTTTCCTTCATTTTTAACCACACATTCTCCATCAATCTACTATTCAATAATACATTCTTTCAAAAGAATATGTCCCAAACACACTCTATATATGAATGCTTGACAGATGTCACACAAGACTGGCTTCAGTGCTTACATATGTACAAAGAAACATATGTGTAGGCCCAGACAATGTTTATCCTTACATGGATTATTATGCAGTGCAATAATTCATTTTCCTTTACGTCAATATCAACTTTGTTAGTATTCAAATAAGATATCATCTAAATGGACCAAAGTCCTAATATTTCATTGTTAGCCCATGTTTGGATAAGAAAATGAGATTTTGAGATATAATTTATTTTGAAATAGTAATTTTTTGAAGAATTTATGGTTAAAAATGAAAGAATTTTCTTTTGATTTACGTGTAATATTATTTTATAAGAGAATATGTGGCTAAAAATGAATTCTGAAAAAATATATTTTTGAAAAAATGAGCAAGCAGGGCTTATTGAAGTTTCAAATTTTAGAATGTTCGATATAGATTAAAATTGGATTAAAATTAAAAAACTAGCCGTTATTGTTGACTTTTATTAAACGGGTGAGATCCAATAACAGCTATATTTTCAATTTTAATTGAATTTTAATCGGTGGCAAACATGCTCTTACTATTTTTGTCACAATTTGTTATCTATGGTCTCCAAATGATAAAATTGTTTAGTTGGCAATCATATTTTAATTGATATTCAAGATAATAGTTGGTTGGCACTCTAGAATCGAAAATGGTAAGACGAGAGTTATGAGTTATGACAATGTTTTTAAATTAAAATGTTAAAAATTGTCTTTTAACATTTTTACGTGTAGTGAGAAATTAGAATGACATGCTAGCCATTATGTGAAATATTCGTTGCGACTTTAATGCTATGAAAGAAAGCAAAATACAAGAATAAAATCACATTTTCACAATATTCGTTGATTCAATATTAAATATCGATAATTGGATCGAATCAAAGAAAATTCTCATAATGTATTAATTTCATTTAAAAACATGCTTTTATATTCTTCAAAGAGGATGACGTCATTCCTTACAATCAGCCACTAAATATAAGTTAAATTGCATAATTAAAAAATGGCAAAAGTAGGAAAAGTAGTAAAGGAAAAGAGTTTATCTACTTGTACATAATTTTGTGTACATCAAGGTATCCACCCTCTCACATGAAGGTGAGACCCACTTGAATAAAAAATATTTTCTTCAAGTGAGCTCCACCCCCATGTGAGGGGGTGGATACCCTGATGGGGTGGATACCCTGATGTACACAAGATTATGTACAAGTAGTAAGACTCAAAAGGAAAAATGCTCAGCGTGATTATAACACAATTAGGGAATATTGTTATCAGCAAAATATTGTTATCATTGTACTGCACGGACTGCACCAGGTATGACTGTGACTTAATCAATTTGGTACACGTGTCATAGAGTGGTGAAATTTGAAATTAAATTAGACTCAATCAAGATAAATTAAAATTTAGTGGTCCAATTGAGAATTTGTGGGAAGTTCAATGACCGCAGATGAAATTCATTCACGTTAATTATCATCCACACATTATATTAATTTAGGAATAATTTTAACCCAAATAAGACTTAAATGATTATATAAAATCCTAAGATATTTTAAACTTTTAAATGAGATGACTAATATATTAAATATTAAAATTTCTATTTTTAAAAAATAACGATGTTTAACGATATAAATTTATTTTCTTATTCACGTATATGTTTTTCTTTTTACGGCTATTTGTAACCTTATGAAAAAAGTTATTCCCTTTGTGATACTACTAGACTAAAAAAGTTATACAATTTTATTATATCATTTCGTATTTTTTTATTAAATGACATTCGGATCATATAATTTTATTATAAAAATAAGAGGAAAAAGTTCACCTTTTGCATCTTTCCAGTTGAAAAACAAGAAAGACATCTTCTTTAACTATGATTATTTTACTATGAAGAACAATATTCAAAGACCTAAATTAGTCATTAATCATAGTCTACCCATATATATTACATACACAACATTGAATGTATAAGAAGATATCACAGATAACAATTTACATGTCACGAGTCACATGTAACGGTTCACAGATCACATATCATAGTGCATAAGTCACATATCCATAAAAACATATCACATATCACAGAGAATTGGTCACATGTCATTGATTTAATATTACAGGTAATAATGAATCTTTTCAGTTTCCGTCACAGTAACTCATAGTTTACAGGCCATTGGATCTTTTCAATATCACACGATTTACAGGCCAATTGAGTTTTACAATTTCCATCACGATAACTTACGATTGAAGCTTCAACAATGTTTTGTAAATTTAAAATTGGAAGATCCAGCAACAATCCAATGTTATCCGTAGCCAACCATGACTTCGAAACCCTTTAAATCTACTTTGGGGTGATCACAAATTTCAATTTACAACTCCTATTATATCATTTGTGTGTGATTATTGCCTTCGAAAATTCTGATACACAGTACCGACAACTTTCAATTTGTGACCTCAATCGTCTGATGGGTTTCAATCAACTAGATTCCGACAGTGAAAATCGAAGTTACATCGCTATTTATATGTATCTGACTTTGAACGTTTAAACCTTATTTCTTAAAAATGACATTGAACGTAGTAAACACCTTATATGTATTATTCCCAAATTTGTTTATTTATTTTTTACTATAAAAAATTATGATTTCTTTTTCTATGTATCAGCCCAGTAGAATTTCTTTTTCGTCCTCTTAGCTCTGTCCCTGATTATCACTGATTTAAGTGATAATGAATCACGCCTATGCCCCGTAGATACTAGAGAAAATACAAATATGAAAGAGGAAGCTATTCGATTCAAAAAATGTTCAACAGTTAAACCGGCTAGAGAAGCATTTCAGAGCCTTTTGACAAATTCCATCACGTGGCTCCATCCCATCGGATCCAACCTTGGATAGCAATACATTCGTCATCAAATGAAAGGAAAATTGTTGCTATTGTATTGATGTCGTTGTCCCCTTTATTCAATGTTCAATGCATTAAAATGTATTAAAACTTAATTGAATAATGAATCATGTGCCATCTAAACGTGTGAGATGAGTATCATTACTCATATAAAAAAAAAAGTAACATATTGCCGACATCTATAGAGGATTGCCATGAGAGACAATTAATTAATTAAATATTATTCCTAATGATTTCGATTAGTTAAGGAAAAGCAATTAAAAATCCAATGATTTACATTTTCAATTATTAAGCTTAAGAAACTCTCTCATGATACTTTATCACAATGGATTTTATAATGCCACCACGACTTGTTCGTGTTTATTTTATTGAGTTTAATTAGTGCTATTTTTTCATACCCTAAAACGGATTATTTTCATGCAATAGATTATAAGTTAGCAAATTATAAAGCCATTTATTGAAAGTAGGACAAAGGCATTGGATGTTGAGGGTGATTATAACTTGTTTTCTTCCTTGAAGAGCAGGGGATGGGGCGGGAAGCGACATCCTTGCCCAGCCCTGCGTCATTGCCATCCTTAAGAACAGATGAAAGGTAGAAAATAGATTAAAGGAAAGGAGAAAAAAAGAAATCAAGTTACTCTTAAGACCAATACACATTTCCATCATCTTTTTACAAAGGTCAACTTCTAGTAGAAGATAAATCCATATGTTTGCTAAATGTACTTGGGAGATGCTTACATTTAAGATATTATATATACAGGACTTGATATTTTGCCTGTGCACATGCTACTTGTTGCACAAACATTGCAGTTATGTTACAAACAGAACGAGTAACCTAGTCATCTTGCTCTACGCTAAGACTCTTTAATTTAAGATCTCGCGCATAACAGAAGGTAAAAGAATGAATGGCCTCTCTTTTGAACCGGCTGAACTCCAGGCATACACTTCACAGAGTGCAGTCCCTGCCACACTCCATGCAAATTTGCATTCTCCTATAGAATCCTGACTTTCAGCAAATTCGTAAGTTATGTGATAGATAGCCAGGGCCTCCTTGTAAATGTCTTCCGTGTTCTTCTTACTTTCTTCCATTTCCGGGGCATCATACAACAACTGCATTCATTTGAGCTTTTTAACATCGTAATAAAATCAAGCATACTGAGGAAAGGGAAATAAGCCAATGGAATTATGGACCCTATATCGTTAATCAAAGGATTGTGGCAAAAGGCCATAACAAGATGATCAAATTCACTTTGTACTCAAAATTAAACTTGTGAGCTAAATTTTTTTCTTTTATATCAACAAGAATAGGTTACCTGCTTGTACTTTTTGATCACTGCATCTGCTAGTTCATTTTTTGATTTATCTCCAGAACTCGAGGCCTTGTCCATGTCAACGCGGTATGCATCGTATCTATTCTTCCACATATCCAAATAATTTTCTGGGATTTCCATGTCAAAACATGGTAATTTCCAGATTTCTGTGAAGTAGAAANTTCCATGTCAAAACATGGTAATTTCCAGATTTCTGTGAAGTAGAAAGATTTCTATTAGGAGAGCACGCAAAGGTCCTAAATTCAATTCTCCCCCACCTAAGTATGAAAATTGTGCAACATCTTTTATAATAATATTGACAAAAAAATCTAATTGGAGAGTGCAGATGAGGGGTGTGTTGAAGACTACATTTAAACATGTTCCGTCTCTAATAACTTAGGCCTTAGATGAGATGGTTCAATAGTTATGCCAACAACTCATATAATGGTCAAGAATCTCCATCAAAGCCATATAAAGAACTATTTGACAATAAAAAGACCTTGTGTTTACCAAATGTGTTAGAATTTGGATGTGACTCGAATTCCTTATTAAAATAATTGAAGAATTCTAATTGAAGTGCACATCAAGAAGAATTCAGTTTGGAATGCTATTAGAGTCCTATGTCAAGTTGAAGTTTTATTTTGGAAGCCCATTGTGAGTTGTAATTTGTTTTGGACTCAATTTTTTTGTAT
>CAIGRT010147378.1:0-11103 GCA_903798405.1 Fraxinus platypoda | reverse complement strand
AATGTATGCCGTAAATACTGGTTTACCTTTTACGGCATGCAATGCATGCATGCCGTAAATGTGAATACCACTTTTTACGGCGTACAACTGAATGCCGTAAAACTTATTGATGGCGTTCCATAGACAGCGTACTCTGCATGCCGTAAAAGGTAAACCACTTTTTACGGCATGGCTTTATACGGCATGCGGTCGCATGCCGTAAATAGATTTTTACGGCATGCATTGCATGTCGTAAAAAGTACATTTTGTTGTAGTGGTAATTTTTATCTTACAAGTAATATCTTACTTATATATAATTGTTTAATTATAATGTACTTTTTTTACTCATAAATAATTTTCTTAGTTAAAATTTTTTATGTAAAAGTTAGTCTCGAACAAAATATGGTGGTTGAAATAATTATTTTATAAAGTGTAAAATTAGAAAGGAAAATGAGAAACGGTCAAAACTAGCAAGCATCAATTTTTCTAATCCTCATAAGCGGCGCCATTGAAAACCGATAAAATTGGTAGAAAAAAAACTCCCAAGCAAACCCTAAAGTTCAAGCAATAAATGTAATAGGTTTATGAAAATTCAACTGGAAATTTTCCCACGAAACTCTAGCCATTGGGTTCACATCAAGCAAGGAATGTAATAGTCTAAAATCACCTAACTAGTGGACTTTAAAATGTTAGATAGTGGGAACACATTAATTTGTTCTTGACAGTATGGGAACTTGAAAAAGAGAGACTAAAATCCTTAAAACACTTATTGTATTGCCAATTATGAAAATTTTGTCACATAAGGTTATCCATGATACATAACGAGCCATCAGGAATACGATTAACGTAAAATGTTACAAGGATGGTTATAATGTCTGTAATAGAATGTATATACTTTTAATGACCTTCAAAGACCTTACATTTTGGAAATATTCAAAATAGTCTATAACTCCACTGTATAACGGTTAAAGGCTGTTGCCATAATCATCATAAATTTGTTCTCTCCATAGTGTTTATTTTGTCTCACCGTAGTGCCCGGTTTGTCTTGATTTTCGATTGATGAACAAGAAGTAAAATGGAACTCTCTTTTTTTTTTTCGTTATGGAAATTGTAATTTATTTTAATATGACTTGTTTTTAAATTACATATTGCAGTTTCAGTATTCACAACAAGAATCAAACCAAAGATGTCAACAACATTATACAATGATAAAAGAAAAAAAAAAGAATAATTAACTGGTGCCATTCACACAAAAAAAAACTGTAAAAATGCCAAAAAAGAATTTAATGTAAAAAGGGATTAATTATTTTACCCTTTTTTTCTATCTATGTAATAAGTGAAACTCATCTCAATCTTAGTAAATTTACTCGGATCATTTTGTTATTTTTAGTTAATGATTTGTAATTATAGATTGGGGCTCTCATAATTTTAAAGAATCCTACACAAGATTTTTTCAGTCACAAATCCTATTGTGGACCTTTGATTGAGACTTTTGTAAAATCATCTTTGACATTTGTATGAGAATTGATAGAAGCATAATTTTCTTCCTTACTGGTAATTGCCATAATGACGGTCTGAAAGAAGAAGAAAAATAACTAAACTTCTAAGGCCATACCAATGGGGAATGAAAGATATTAAGATGTCATTTCAAAACCTTTAATTAATTTTCACATATTTAATATGTTCTATTAGATAACCTCGTAGATATTGAAAAAAAAAAAAAAAANCAACTACAATAGAAGTTTTGACTTAATTAAAGTGACAGTCAAACTTGTTAACCTTCATAGTCGTGGATTTTGACATTAATACAGACTTGTATAGCCAACCATTGCTAAGGGCCTCCACTATAGCTCCTTTGTGTCCCTCCTTGATCTTTCTACTAGTGAAAGGTCCTCTTGCATTATGAAAGGCGTTTCATTACACAGCTGCTTTGAAAAATAAAAAAATAAATTTATATAAGCTACTCAACTTAGTCAACTAAGTATCAAGTGACATAAAAATGCAGAAAACATGGTAGAGCCTTTTTAGACTGAGGTCGAGAAAAATATATCACTACTCAACCTTGGTTAGAAACAAGAAATTCAATGTATTGTCTAAACCATAGGTGTAATCATTCTCTAGAGCTGAAAACACAATTTAATAGCACAGACATGGCATATTTTCAAATAGTTTTAGTTAGTGAACAAGAAGATGAGATCATAGGCAACTCACGATTTACAAGGCAACGTGTACATACATCGTTTATCTTGCTTCCAGCACTGATATTGTTACCCCATTTTGTGTAAGGCATGTTTCCTCGAATGGTAATTTGTCTGTTTCATTACAACTTCTTTCTACAAAAAAACCAGGCTCTTTAGGTTGTGGTAATGTCACACTCTCGTTGCTCAACATGACAACTACTGATGATATTGTTGGCCTGTCTTGTGGTAGTTTTTGAACACACAGTAAGGCCACCTGAATACATCTAAGCACTTCAGATTCAACCAACAATAGCTCTGCAATGCCATTCGCTACCTCCAACGCCCTGCCTTCTTTCCACAATAACCATGCCTGAAATATAAATAGATGCAGTTAGTAGTATGAGTGGAAAAATTGGATAAGGAGAAGAGAAAAGTTATGCTTTATATGACTTACGTGGCCTACAAGATTATGATGATGGTCAGAATGGTGAAATTTCCGATTCTTCTTGCCACTCACTATCTCTAGTAAAAGCACTCCAAAACTGAAAATGTCGGATTTCACTGAAAATTTCCCGTCAACAACGTATTCAGGCGACATATAGCCACTGCATGAACCTCCAATTAGGTTCCACACATAGTAAGACCATATTTTAATTCTACGAAGGGGAATTAATATATAACTTACTGAGTACCAACTACTTGCTTTGTCTTGCTTTCAGTTTGATCTCTGCCAAAAATTCTTGCAAGGCCGAAATCAGAAATTTTGGGATTCAAGTCACTATCTAGTAAAATGTTGCTACTCTTAAGATCTCTGTGAATGATTCTCAATCTAGAGTCTTGGTGAAGGTAAAGAAGTCCTCTCGATATGCCCATAACAATCTCAAAATGCTTTTTCCATGTAATCAATGTTTTTCTATGCTCATCTGCAACATATTCATTAAACAAAGTTGATGTTAAAAGCATATGAATAACAAACAGGATAACCTAATGAATTTTAAATACAAGTCACATTAATTGAAGAGGAAATCAAGAGAGGCAGATTCACCGAAAATGAAATGGTCCAAGCTTTTGTTGGGCATATATTCGTAAATTAGCATCCTTTCATCTCCTTCAAGGCAACATCCCAAAAGCCTGACAAGATTCCGGTGTTGAAGTTTGGAAATCAGAATTACTTCACTCCTAAACTCTTGAAGACCTTGTCCTGAATTCCTTGAGAGTCTCTTCACTGCAACTTCTTGCCCTGTTGGTAATGTACCCTGTACATTGTTCAAAGGGTCTGTCATGAGACCACTGCTCACTATCAACAACCACAAAATCTTTCAAAACTTAATACTTTCTTACCTTGTACACAATTCCAAAGCCGCCCTCTCCAAGCATATTTGTTAATGAGAAGTTCTCAGTTGCATTAGTAACTGTAGTCAGGTCAAACATTGGCAGCTCTATATCTTTCACATCGATATCAAATTCTGTGAGCAATGAGTTGGATAATGATCAGAGAAAAACCACTTCACTTAATTCAATGAGATTGGCAAATTCTGCACACCTCTTTTTGATTCTCTCTTCTTGATGATATGAAAGATCAAGAAGCCAAGGATAAGCATTCCACAAACTAATGATATGACCACGATCAGCACCAGTGTCATCTTTTTATTATCATCTGAATGTCAAGGAGTTAATTAATTATAGGAATGTACCTCAATAACTACATTATATTAACACTATTATATTGTTATCATTACATATTTTCAAAGTGCAATATATTATGGAAGAACAATATTCTGCTTGATCATCTTTTCAGCATACAAAAATATTGCCCTAAGATAACTTGAATGAATACACAGACCAGGCTGAAATGACAGTGGCTGCATTCTATGAAATCTGATAAAAAATGAATTCATATACTTACTAAGTTCGGAAGCTGCCATTCGTATATAGATATATTGTTCTTTTCTTTTAGAACACTCTCGAATATCAATCAGATCCCCGAACCACATGAGACAACCACTACCTTCATGGACATCTGAATTTGCGTAAGCTACGCAAGTGCAGTTCTTCAAGCATTCTGCCCGACATTCTTTTAGACTCATGCTCTTGTTTAGTGAAAACTGAAGTAGATCTGGGGGTTTCACACCTCCAAGCTTTAAAAATTTATTGCGATCCTTCGGGCAACTCAATGAAATCCTCCTCACACATCCACTGGACCAGTAAAGTACATCCCATTCATTCTGTGATTTAGGAACAAATCCATATAAGCACTCACAAATCGGACTACTCTTGATTTTACAAATGCTATTAGCACCACATAATCCGTACTTCTCGCACCGATCATTCTGTGTTGAATCCAAAACAGTCCTTGAGAATACCCCCTTTTTCAGTATGTAACTTTGGACTAAACCTGATGGATACACGGTAATCATGATAAAAAAAGAATTGTTGACAATCTCATTCATATAGTACAGTTCTTCATTATTATAAACAAAAATTTGTTTGAAAGCCGTCTTCCAGTTAGAGGAACCGCTAAATTCAATTCCATTCCATGGCCCTGACCGGTAAATTGGTTCTGGTCCATTGCGAAGAACAAATTGAGGCATCCCATTATTTTCGAGTCGGTAAGTAATTTCTCCAGGAGAGGGGTCATTGTCATCTTTCCATGATGTTAAATACCTGTTTGTACCGGTGCTCAAATTCCATCCGAATTTCATGCCTGGTAAAAGCGTATCAGATGGGAAATCAAAGCTTTGCCATATATTGGTTTGTGTGGTATCATCTTCTCTTCTGAGTACAAGGTTGCCAGATTCCAATAGCTGTGCCACTATCCCGGGTTCATTTTTAGAAGAATTGGATGACCAGAAAACATCGCCTGTCATTGCATTCAGAAGAACAAGATCTCCATCAGGGGCTATTGTTAAAACACCAGATGAATTCCTTAATGGGGTTTCCCTGTTTGCAATCCACACAATGACTTCTGGTAATTTCTTGTACCATATTCCTATGTACCATTTGCCAGAATTACTGGGGGAAAAGAAGCCTAATTCAAAGCTTTGGCCTGGGGATACCAAAGTCTCACCGTAGGTAATGGTGGCATTTGAGCTCAATTTATCAGCAGCACAGCAGAATCCCACGACTAAAGACAAGAGAATTGTGTGAAAGAGTAAGGAAGATAAAATCTCCATTGGCATGTAGCAGAAGGTTTTAAGTATTCTACTTACATTGTCGAAAGTGATAAACGATCACAAATTAATATCAGTGTTTGATTGTAAAATATATACTATATAATTTCGATAAAAAAAGAAAGAAAAGACACGTCTCTCAATTGTTGGTATTCCGTTGTAAATCAACGAATAATTGATTCCTAAATTCTCTGTATTCTCAGAATGAACGTGTTTTTAGGTTCGTTCTTTGCTTTCATTTATTTCACACGCTTATGTGTTGTGATTGAATTAAAAAGAGTGAATGAATTTTTTATTGGAAGCAACTTATAATTTGTGACTTACTGTGTATTTGGTAAAGTTTTTTGTAGATTATAAATTGTGGGATTCTATGAAATGTGTGGATAAAAGTTGTAGGTCTTTTGAATATGTTGAATATTTGTAATTCTGACAAAACTCTCTCTCTCTCTCTCTCTCTCTCTATATATATATATATATTATTATTATTATTATTATTTTGCTACATCCCGTGGCTTTCAAATAGATGTGAGCTTGACCTTTTCTTTTACCTTAATGAATAATGCTACTTGTACATAAGATGTTACATAATAGATTACATACAAATGAGGTGTCAAAAGGAGGGTGAGAATTTTTTTTGTTATTTAGTTGAAAAAACTCTAACCTAATCATATCTTACTACATCATGTGTATGTAAACCATTACGTACATATAACAACCGAACCTTAATACCCTTATTACATTCTAGAGCAAGATAGGAATTGTTTCCTCCTTCCACCTATATGAGAACTTCTACCCTATCTTCACCAATTCATCCACTTCCCGCCACCACCTTCTCCACCACTATAAGAAGATTAGTTTCACCACTTTCAAGCTCATTAAATTCATTCTAACAGCAGATTTATAATAATTTGAGTGAATTTCATAATATATCTCCAACTTTTAAATAATCTTTTGTACTTTTTAATGTGAGGTGGGGTGAGCCGGCCTAAGTACGTAGTATTGCAACGCATGGACTACGCTTGAAGTTCCAAGCAGAAAGCTACCCATTGATGTGTAACTATCTAGGAGGATTTAATATATTGTTTATGTAAAATTATTATGATTTTCAATTTTTTGAACTTTTTCCTCAATCGTGAACACTAATGTATGAATGATGTTGAAAATAGACTATGATTTACAATTGCTTAATAAGACAATTACAAGAAAAAGAATTATAATTTACCTAAAGATTTTATATATAGGATTAATCTACTTGTACACCTTGTGGTGTACATAATGATTTACACCCCTCTCACATGAAGAGGGGCCCACGAATATTTTATTATGTGTGGGCCCCCCTCCATATGAGGGGGGGTGTAAGACTATGTGTACATCATTATGTACACATAACATGGTCCGTATATATATAAGTCTTCCATATAAGCATATTTGACCTTTTCTTCTACCTTGAAACCCTTATACATTTACAAGCTTGATTAGTTACTTGCCAAAAGAACAGTTCAAAAATAATCTTAGTTGAAATTAGGGTAGAAAAATGTCATTTTCCATGAATTTTTTTCCAAGCAAACACACCCTTAATAATATAATATATCTCCAGTATAGTAAACCTTGACAATCATAAATCAATACTTAAATGTTGGATTTGTAATTAAAATAACTTCTAAATTTTAGACAAATTGTCAATTAAAATTTTGCTTATAAGTTTAACTTGATGATAAGTTTGATTACATACTCATAAGAGCTTAACAACATTGAAGTTGGAGAAGCTTTCTAGCTCATAAAAATTATTTTTTTACTTTTTCAAAAAAATTATAAAAAAAACTCTTATTGCTCAATATCGTCTTATTTTTGCATTTAATTTTACGAGCAAACCAAGTTAAATTGAAGTCAAAATAGAATTTTAACTTAAATTGACGTCTAAAAATGGAAACAAAATCGGATTATTACTGCTATTTTTGGCTAATTAATATTTTGAACTCGTCATTCAATGATTTTTTCAATTAGAAAGGTGCATTGCTAAGTTTTTCATGAATACTTCGATACAGTACCAAGAATCTATCTCCACTAGTGAAGAACATAGTCTGAAAATAGGCCGAAAGGGGTAATTAACATCAAAATATGAATTAAATGATACAAAATAGGATTATTAATGGGTCTAAACAACTATATTTAACTCATTGTCTTCTACTTATCATTTAACAACATTTCAAACAACATATATCTTGTGAAAAAACCAAACCAATTTAGGCTTGAAATGATACATTCTTGGCTCCGCCGCTAATTGTAAGGAGCTCAATTGTGCACAAGCATCTTGGGGGCATTTTTTGGGATATCAATTATGAGCATTTTTTTAAAGTATCGATTTTGAATGTTTATAAGTTAATGAATTTTGATTGATTTCAATTACTATTCTTAAAATAATCCAATTCATGTTTGAGAGTTTATTATCCATTTTTAAATAATTTTTACCCAAAAGTAACTTTTTATATTTTATAAGTAAATTTTTGTCTTATTGGTGGTATTTTTACTTTATGAACAAATTTTTACACAGTAATTTTTATCTTATAAGTAATATTTTACTTATAAGTAATTGTTTAATTATAACGTAATTTTTTTGCTAATAAATAATTTTTTTTAGTTAAAAAATTGTATTCACAAGTTAGTCTTGAACAAAATATATTGGTTGAAAATAATTATTTTATAAAGTGTAAAATTAGAAAGGAATATGAGAAACAGTCAAAATTCGTTGATTTGATGGGTTGAGAAAACATGTCAAAATTATACTACACCGATTTCCAAAAAAATTAGCAATCATCGATTTTTCTAATCCCTCATAGGCGATGCCATTCAAGCAATAAATGTAATAGGTTTATAAAAATTCAACTGTAAATTTCCTCCACGAAACTGTAGCCATTGGGTTCACATCAAGCAATGACTGTAATAGTTTAAAATCACCTAACTAATGGACTTTAAAATGTTAGACAATGGGAACGCATTAATTTGTTCTTGCCAATGATGAAACAGTCGTCACATAAGGTTATCCATGATACATAACGAGCCATCAGGTATACGATTAACGTAAAATGTTACAAGGATGGTTATAATGTCTGCAATAGAAAGTATATATTTTTAATGACCTTCAAAGACCTTACATTTTGGAAATATTCAAACTAATCTATAACTCCACTGCATAACGGTTAATGGTTGTTGCCATAATCATCGTAAATTTGTTCTCTCGATAGTGTTTATTTCATCTCACCACAGTGCCCGATTTGTCTTGATTTTCGATTGATGAACAAGAGTAAAATGGAACTCCTTTTTTGTCATCATGAAAATTGTAATTTATTATAATATGACTTTTGTTTTTAAATTACATATCCTGCAATTTCAGTATTCACAACAAGAATTAAAACCAAAGATGTCAACAAAATTATACAATAATAATAATAATTAACTGGTGCCATTCACGCAAAAAACTGTAAAAACGCCAAAAAAGAATTTACTGTAAAAAGGGATTAATTATTTTACTAATTTTTTTTTTTCCATCTATGATCTATGTAATAAATGGAACTCAACCTCATTTTTACTAAATATACTCGGACCATTTTGTTATTTTAGTTAATGATTTGTAATTTTTAATCTTAAATGGTAATTTTCACATTTACTTAAGTATCCTACACAAGATATCTACACTTAAACAAAGAATGAATCAGAAACGTCAAAACTATTATTAGAAAAATCTGAAATGGAATTTGTTTGGGATTTCTTCAGCCACAAATTCTATTGTGAACCTTTGACTGAGACTTTTGAAAAATCGTCTTTGACATTTGTATGAGAATTGATAGAAGCATAATTTTCTTCTTCACTGGTAGTTGCCAGGCTGAAAAAGAAAAAAAAAAAGGACTAAACTTTTAAGGCCAGACCAATAGGAATGAACGATAGCAAGACATTATTTCAAATGTGAACAATATATGCTGTTCAGAATTTGGGGTTCCATCTTAAAAGGTCAACCTTATTAAGAGGAGTAGTCCAATCCTTTATAAGTTGGTCTATGTTTACATCTTTATTCGATTTGAGATTTATATCCCTTAACATGCCCCGCAAGATGGTGGCTCATTTGAGGAGATCAATCTTGAAATTCGTATGCTCACTTTTGGAGTCTCAATCGGATCGAATTGTTCGTTAGAGCTTAATGGGCTCTAATACCATGTTAAGATTTGGGGTTCCATCTTAAAATGTCAACCTTGTTAAGAGGAGTAGCTCAATCCTTTATAAGTTGGTCTATGTTTACATCTTTATTCTATGTTGGATTTATATCCCTTAACATGCCCCGCAAGATGGTGGCTCGTTTGAGCAGACCAATCTTGAAATCCGTATACTCACTTTTGGAGTCTTAATCGGATCGAATCGCTCGTTGGAGCTTAATGGGCTCTGTTACCGTGTTAAGAATTGGGGTTCCATCTTAAAATGTCAACCTTATAAAGAGTAGTAGCTCAATACTTTATAAGTTGGTCTATGTTTACATCTTTATTCGATGTGGAATTATATCCCTTAACATATGCAACCTAATATTTAGCCATTCGATGGTTGGAGTAAACAATGAAGGCCATTTTTGCATAGCAATATCTTCCCAAAATCGATGAGAATGGATTTTAATGATCTTGGAGAAAATTCTTGAACAGAATTTGTTATGGCTTCTTCGGTCACAAAATTCTACCTCGAACCTTTGATTGAGACTCGTGCGTGGCCCTTTGACATCTATAAATGGTTATATCCAACATGTTGTCGAAACTTTTATTTATTTTTCACATATTTAATATGTTGTACTAGAAAGCCTCGCAGAGTTTTAAAAACGAAAAAGCATATTCAGTAGCTTGTATACCCAATATTCATAGTCATGAATTTAAGGTGACAGTCGAACATGCCTTGCAACTACAATAGAAGTGTTTCACTTAATTAAGGTGACACTCAAACTTGTTAACCTTATGGTCATGAATTTTGACATCAATGGGGACTTGTATAGCCAACCATTGCTCAGGCCCTCCACTATAGCTCATTTGTGTCCCTCCTTGATCTTTCTACTAGTGAAAGGTCCTCTTGCATTATGAAAGATGTTTCATTACACTGCTGTTTCGAATAATAAAAAAATAAATAGATATAAACTACTCAATTAGGGATCGAGTAATAGATGTGTAGCTTGACCTCGTCAAGGGACATAAAATGCAGAAAACAAAGTAGAGCCCTTTTAGATTGAGGTCGAGAAAAAAGTATCACTACTCAACCTTGTTTAGAAACAAGAAATTCAATGTATTGTCTAAACCATGGGGGTAATCATTCTCTAGCGAGTACAGGGGAAAGACCGCCCTGCCTCTCCCTGCCTTCCTTGCGGCAGGAATGGAGGGATAATACGGTAAGGAGTAACTTTCCCCACCACCAGGCTGGTTTTTAAGCTTAGTCGGGCTGAAAACATAATTTAATAGCACTGACATGGCATATTTTCAAATGTTGTATGCCTGGATGTACAAATAGTTTTAATTAGTAAACAAGAAGATGAGATCATAGGCAACTCACAATTTACAAGGCAATGTGTACATACATCGTTTATCTTGCTTCCAGCACTGATATTGTCACCCCGTTTTGAGTGAGGCATGTTTCCTCGAATGTTAATGTGTCTGTTTCCTCACAACTTCTTTCCACAACAAAACCAGGCTCTTTAGGTTGTGGTACTGTCACGCTCTCGTTGCTCAACATGACAACTACTGATGCCATTGTTG
>CAIGRT010147370.1:1164-17401 GCA_903798405.1 Fraxinus platypoda | reverse complement strand
TGTCATTTTTGAAATTGCCTAAAGAAAACTTCTGAAAATTGAATTTTTCCCGCAAATTAATTACAAGAGCCAAATTCTCTCTAAAAACAAATGAAATGAAATGTTTTTTTACCATAGATTATAGATCAGTTAACTTACTATTGTACAAAAAAATAATAATAACATATATGTACGTGTATATGGATAGTCTTATGTTTCATCTAAAATGTCGAATATAACTTAAATTCCTTGAGATTTTTCCAACGATGTACACTTAAGTTCGTGCCAAGATTGGATGAACTATATACCGAGACGCCATTATATATCCGTTTGTGTATCGATCATTTGAGTTCTGTTTTCTAAAGTTATATCTTTTGTAAATCACGTGATAAAAAAAAAACGACGTTTTGATAGTCATCATTGCTCTCATTTGGGAAGGCTTTAGGTTAAGTCTCTCACGAGTGCAATTCTTGTGCTTATCTGTCATCCAAATAGACAAAATCGAGGTTTTGAAATATCAATAAAGCTATTTGTACAAAGTTGAGTTACAAAAGTTGAGTTCCAAAGTGTGTTGGCAAAATTCAAATCGTTGATTTCAAATGATTTAAAAATCTTTTTTAAAAATGATTGGTGTAGATGTTATTTTATATTTGTACAAAGTTGAGTTACAAAAGTTGAGTTACAAAGTGTGTTGGCAAAATTCAGACCGTTGATTTCAAATGATTTAAAAATCTGTTTTTAAAATGATTGGTGTAGATGTTATTTTGTCAACCAACTTTGTAACTCAACTTCGTACATGTAGCATAACTCTTTGAAATATATAGATGAAAATTTTCCTTGGTAATTAAATTCTAGGTTAATTAGCTTCCTTTAGATAAAGATAAAAGTTGAAACAAAAACACACTCGCGAGAGAAAGTATAATATATACATTGCCTCGCCATTCATGGCTTCTCCAACACTAGGATTCATAATTCGCCGGAATATTCTCTCTCCCAAACTCCGGCAGTCAATTCCATTCCTCTTTCTTTCTTTCTTTCAGCCCCTTTTATTCTTTTCTTGTTCTTGTTCCCGGCAGGTAGCTCCTCCATCTCCACCCCCTGCAGTTCCTCTTATGATCCATGCATGCAATTGCAGGCTAATCATCACCGCAATGCGTCACCGCAGAACCACCACTAACAGCCGGACAGAACAACTTTCTTCAGTTCATTTCTGTACAATACATCTAAATCCCATCTCGCCATCGTCATGTGTGACTAAAGTCGTCGGAAAACAATACTTCGGTCAACAATGACAGATGAAAGTACTGACAGTGAGGAGAGGATCAATGAAGATTTGATGACAAAATACGTAGACGATGATCGATATTTAACGTGGACGGAATGCATCGGGTTCGAAAGCATGAACGAAACATCAAAACCGGAGGAATTAGAATCTCCGGCAACTGCGCCGGGACGTACTACTGTCGAATCAAGATCAAGAAACGCTGATAAAACGACACTGCCCAAGGAATTCCCGGCAACATTGCCAAGTCTGACCAAGAACGGCCGACCGAGGTTCAATCTGGTGAAAACAAGAGGCAACGGACGGCTACAAATTGTAATGGTTCCGACCAATCATCCAGCCGTTCTGGTTGAACGCACCCCCGGAGAAGGTGACAAAGTCAGAATCCGATTTCACTGATGATGACGATTTTGATTGTTAAACTTAGTAATCGAGATTGTTCTTCAAGTAAAGAATTCGGGTTTCCAGGTAGCAAATATTAATCGTTAATATAATATTTGTCCTTTATCATGTCAAGTCTAGTCGAGCATCATAGTTCTCATAAACGAGAATCATTTTTAATAATCGAAAGAGACATATCAAAAGGGTTTTCTTGTGGAAGAATTGAGCTTATTGATGGGCTGGTTGTTCAGAGCCAGCAATAAGCTGTCGGATTTCATCGCCCATCATGGGGTATGTTGGACCGGTATAAGTGGCCCGTATTCAAACTGGTTAACATTGTTGGGGTCTCACGTGGACTGGCATGTCATCATGTCTAACAATGAAATTTTTCTATTCTGGCCTGGCCAAGTAATGCTAGGAGGGTTGACATGGGCAAAAGAAATAGACGACACATATAAATCCCGTTTTGGAAGTTTTTCATTTTATTAAAAGAGTTTTTAGAGAAAACTAATCAGGCGACTTACTCACGAAGCACCACTACAAAAATCTGAAGCAAAAACAAAAGCAAAGGCCGTATCAAACGTGCTCCATCACGATTTGGCACGCCATTTGAACGCAAATACTTCTTTATTTCTTACTTCGATTCAAGTAATAGAGTCACAAAAGAAGAAAATTTGTCTTAAGTAGACAAGTAAGTCGTTTTGTTGAATTGAAATCTTTCATTTCACATGCCTTCATATTTAGTAACACAATAATCTGCAAGAATACTCGCCAATCCATTGCCTCTTGAAGCAAAAACTTCCAGAGGAAAAATGTGTCCTAAGCTCAGGCCTTAAGTTTTTTACGAGGCATTTATCGCTGCTTGTATTTGTTCCAGAGTTCTTCCTTTTGTTTCGGGTACTACTTTGATCACGAATAGAATGGCAAGTGCATTGACTGCAGCATAAAGAATGAACGTTCCTATAATCATGTTACAAACGTTAGATGGTTATAACATATTCCGCATAGATGTAAAGAGACTTGTGTTTATTGCGTTTTGAACCATATAGCAATGTCGATACATTTTACTTACCATAAGAGCTCCAGCTCATAAGAAAATTGAATGTGTAAGAACATGCCCACGCGCCAAACCAATTCACGAGTGTTGCAAGACTTCCTGCAACTCCTTTAATGTTTATAGGGAATATCTACAAGAAATACGATTATTAGACTAAATGATCATCTTTCTGTCCATGTATAATGATCGAGTTATCATACCTCGGACATCACTACCCAAGGAACTGCTCCCATTCCAGCTGAAAATGATCCTATGTACACCTGAGTTTGGAAAATCATCTCGATTTAGATGAAGAATTCTTTCCAATTTTGGCGAGGGGAAGGGGTGGACTTACTAGTATGCCTGTCACGGCTAGTGCTGGTGCTGCGTTCACTGCTATTCCATGCTCCTGTTACATAATACAGTCCGTTGTGAATGACAATCTTTTAATAAAACCGATAAGGGAAAGTTTTAACTAAAAGCTAAACGGTTGAATCTGTACCTTAAGATAATACGAGCTCCCTGTTAGCAGACAACCTAGGACTAGGCCGAATGCAGAAACCTGAAGAAAAAGAAACCTCGCGCACTTACATTGTGAATAATGTAATAATATGTTGGGATTCAATGCTGAAATTTACCAATAAAAGCGGTTTTCGTCCTGCTCTGTCTATTAAGGTTGCACCTAGTGCAGTTATAATGACCTGAAAAGAGATAAGATCAATATAAACAAAATGCAGTAATTTCTCATAACAAGTGACACTTTTGTTGGGGTATCAACCTGAAGAATAGCATAAATTATCGTTCCTACGTTGGCTGGGAATCCTGAGAAATTGCAGGCGAGAAATACAGATCATTTGTTTCACAGAGTCAGAAACTTTGATTTTACTCGAGAAGATTATAAATAGAATGAAGTCATTCTTCAGATATTTACCTGAGGACTCAAAAATACTGCTGGTATAGAAACAAATTCCATTGATTCCTCCAAATTGTTGAAAGACCATTAGTCCAACCCCGATCTGGAAAATATAATAAACAAGAGTATAGCTTCTTTTTCTTCCTTAATCTTTCTAGTGTTGTCTCGTCCAAACCATGAAATAGGCCAAAAAAGAAACAGAAGTAAAGATTTACCGTGACGGAACTCAGGTATCGTTTTTGAAATAAGTCGAGCATTTTGGCTTTCGGAAGTTTCTCGAGAGTTTCTATATAATCCTGTCAAAGAATGATAACTATCTTCTGCATATCGTTTGCATATATAACTAATGAAGAAATCAGGATTTAGAAGTCTGTACTCGGATTTCAGCTGCCTCTTCGGATATGTTAGCTTTTTTGCCCCGAAGTCTTCTTAATGCAGCTTCAAACTTTTTTTGATCTCCTTTTTTCGCCTGAGTATATTTCAACTAAACATTTTTAGTAAAATTTCGATTATTCTACATGACAAATACATTTGTATATATGTTGTTTTCCTACCAGCCATCTTGGAGATTCTGGGATGATAATGAGGCCAACAAGGAGAACAGCACATGGGATTATTCCTGCAAGATTCAAGAAGTGATTAATTTCGACAGTATTACTTATTTTCATAAGTCGCTTATCGTATATTTCTATTCTGAAAATCCCAGTTTCTAGGGTCTTTTTAGGCCAAGCATTATCACCTGTTATTGCTAAAGCCCTCCATGTTAGAAATGTGCCTATGATGAAGGAAACAGATACTCCAGTACAAATCATCAGCTGCGGATCAAGAAGAAGAAAATGAGTCGATTGTTTCATTTTAGTGTCTTAACACCACGTACTTAACATATGTAATAAAGGGGATCTTTACCTGGTTTATGGTTGTCAAAGCGCCTCGTAAATCTTTGGGAGAGATTTCAGCTATGAACACTGGTACCTAACAATGAAAAAATCGAACATAAAAAATGAGCCGTAAACAGGAATATTTCTATTGAGGAACGAAAAACCTTTTTACCACATATGAAAAGACTCCCATTCCATATCCTGTTGCCAATCTTCCAATGTCCAGAGGCAGAGCTCCCTGGCGTAATTACTCATAATTTTATCAAATATGAATTTTTGAGTATGCTTATTCATTCGTTGGTACCTAATAAAAGAAACTAGTTGCGAAAGTATAGTAATATAAACCTTGGCGAAGTAAATCGATAGCCACCCTGCTACACAGAATCCACTCGATACTGTCATTGCCTGTTTGCATTTCATATCAAATATTCAAATGAACCTAAATTAATTGGGAGGAAATTCTAAATAATGGTTGATATTCCGATACGTATTAGAATCTCATCAAGCTCACCCCTTTACGACCTATATAATCAGCCATTTTACCACTTGTAATTGCTCCTATCATTGCTCCAAAAGTCAGTATCGAGCCAAACAATGAGTACTGCAAAGTAGAAGAGTCAAAAACAAATGCTTAAGCAATGAATTTTGGATCAATTTCACAAAATTCTTTAGAATTAGGATAGATAATCCTAGTATAAACAATTAAACTACGTTTAATACAGATTGTTGGATCACAATATACAGTACCAAATAAACAAGTTTCCTGTCGAGCAGTATCTAATCCATTTTACCGAACATACTAACCTCTGCCAAGGATAAACTTAGATCATCTCGGATGGCGAATTGCGTAGGTGATGAATACCCTGCCTGCAAAATGAAAAAGGACTAATAAAACACTTTTCGACATTAATACTCGTAACTTTTGGCTTCTGTGAATAAGTAACAAACAAATGAACTTATAAGAAACTCGAAAAAAAGTAATTATTTCTTACACAAGATCCAAATGCATAAGAGCCACAAACTGCAACAAATGTACTGAGGTAAACCATGCATCTTTCCTCCTTGATCTGCTTATCACTTCCATTGCAGTTTTCGACATTTTCTGCTCTCTTTTCTTGTGAAATAAGTGGAACTTTAATTTCTTCTCGCAAACTGTTTTCAGCTTTCTCTATATCTTGATTCTTAGCCATGGCTTTCTTCTTGTTTTCTTCACTTGCTAAGTGAAAATATTGTTGGTTTGTGTATGTATACTAGAGAAGGTGTCTTGAAGAGATGTTTTCAAAGAACAAACACTAGAAATAGAAGAGAGAAACAAGAAAGTTCTTGGATGGAAGGATGGAGCCATGTGCATATATTATTCAACACACATCTATTTGTAAAACTATCTTGTCTAAAAGCTTAAATTATTCGGAAAAGAACAATGACGTGCAGATCACGTTCATTTATTTATAAAATATGTATGCATTACTACTCTCGACATCGAGCATTCAACTTGTGCCACTTGATATAAACTCGACAAATCAAATTTCGTAATTAATTTTCGGTACTCATCCTGAGTTTCAAACTTCTCTTTTGATTTGTTGTTCTTGAAATAAAGCCAAGTAACCTAATTTCTAGGTATGACTTAAGGATAAGAGTGTTTCGTAAATAAATTATCCGACCTCTTTCACGATTAGAGGAGCTCGATCACTAATTTGAGTTAATCCTTCACGTTCAGAGCCACATTAAAGGAAGGCTCAAAACCGGGCTTTAGAAAAGATTCAAAGTCTCTCACTATTAATCATTATTCTAAAAAGATCATTTAAGCTATGTCACTCATAAACTCGTAAAAGCTTGAAACTTTGTCTTGCTGTCTCATCAGTTTAACGATTTATAGAATACTGCTATTAATAATCACATACACTGCAATTTAACATGTACACAACCCGGCAAGAGAACTAGGTTTAATTATCATTAAAAGATGCTACCAAAATGATAAAAATATGTCAATTGGATACAGTTAAGTTTCAGTACAAAAGATAAGACAGCAATGAATTGACTGGAAAAATGACTTTGAATGAGATGTAAAACGACAAGCTTGAGGGACCAATTACAAAATTTTCAAAAATGGTTGGCTTCTGTTTGTATCTATCTGTCTCCTTAATTAAATGAACGGCTAAAACTTATTGTCCGCTTAAGCAATTTTGTTTCAATCTTATATTTTAATGCTACTAGATTTCTTTATATGTAATAATAATTGAATTTTGCAATGAAAATTTACAGAAAGAAAAAACAAAGTATCTACGGGTTGTTATTTTTTACAACGTTAGACAATAAATCACAATTCCGTTTCATGTTCGATCGAAATATATTTAACATAAGACTTTTTAAAATCATATAATAGTGTATATCGAGAAATAACAATTGGCATTAAAAAAAAGAAGAGAATATGCAAAATTTCCTCACCTACCAAAGTTGATATCTCTGACCTGTCACTTTTCAGTTCATTAATTTATTGGGTTTGTGGAGTAAAAAATAAATAAAAAAATTCTTAATTATTGGCATAGATAATGATAAAATAAAAGTGGGATGAAATTAATTAAGATTAAACTGAAAGAGGTGATTCACGTGGAGTGCTAAATCTGATTGAGAAATAAAGCGAAATCTCACACGCAAAATGTAAATTTTGAAAAGTATATGAATTGAAGCGCAAAAAACTCTCTGTCCCTTGGTTACTTTCTGTGGGCTCTGACCTCAAGGACAAGTCTTGTGTTCGACTATTCGCGTTTATAGAAAGTATATGAAATTTGTACAGAAATTCACCATAATACTAATAATGATGGGGCCCCACCATGTATCAAAAAAATAAAAATAATGTACGGGACCCACATGTGTTTGTTTTCTGTGAATTTTCTGTGAAAATAACTTCTGTACATGAAGCACTGCTGTAAAAAGTATGAAATTAGTCAAGTATAGTTATCATTGAAGATAAACATTGATAAGTTTGAATATGTACATATTACAATGACTAGGTTCGTGAATATGGCAAGAATAAAGGTGTTCGGTGTCATCTTGCCACCTAGACACATCATTATCGAAAATATATATCTATATCAGAAGATGAATTCGGCAAGAATAATGCTAACCAACACAAGTTTTAAGTGATAATTGAATAAGTGTCATATTGTCACTTAGAGACGATGATTTGGAGATTCTAATTAAGATTTTCAAACATTTTGCACCAATAAAGGAGCGAAATATGGGTAATTATTGCACCAATAAACAAATGAAGTATGGAAATCCCACCAACTCATTAATGAGATTATCAACAAATTTGGGCCAGACAAACACGGGCCTCAACGATGTCATGATCCAAGGAGTGTGGGCATAGAAGGCTAAAGGATCTTTCACATGTTGGCATAGCATATAAATCAAGTCAGCCCAGGCTCAAAGGATGAAGAACCAGGCATGAAGGAGTTTGGGCTTGGAACCTCCCATATCTGAACTTCATGTTTGTTTAGCCTATTAAGAGTATCCCAAGGAGACTTTTTAAACATGAAATACTCTTTATTTTAAAGAGTCAACATTTAAAATTATGCTTCAAGAGACTTTTTAAATTAACATTTTAATTTAGAGAGTGAGCAAATTTGGAGAGTCAAACTCACTCTTTATAATTAAATGCATTCAAAGAGTAACTCTCTAAATTTATAGATGCGCTAAAGGCCTTTGGGACGTTATAGTCACGTCGGGTTTCTTTTGTTTTACATCATGATGTAAGACTCATTTTGGCATGACTTTTGAAAAAAGGGAACTGTACGATGTTTTTCCTTATTGTATTTCTCGATCAATCGCTAGAATTCTTTTTAAAATTCTGAAAACGTGAGCAAAAGGCCTTTTACCTTTATTAATCTATTTCAAAACAATCGTATGCCTATTTTTTTGTTTGATAATTGAGTCACGTGCATGCCTGCTAATGTTGCTGCTGAGACTAAAAAACTGCATATTTAAATAATTATGTGAAAGTACTTTGTCTAAAAGTATTTTTAAAGAAAGCTAATCTTAGAGAGCTCTTTCACTGACAGCTTTCTGTAAGAAGTAAAAGCAGAAGCCTGCCAACTGAGCCATTAAACATGTTGAGAAAAAATGTTTTCTTCAGTTTTTGTTCGGTGCTTGTGTTAAAACATCAAATTGTTGAACACATTATTCTTGTTTGCTTCGCTGCCTACACTACCAACTCTATGCATTCTAGTAAAAATGTTGGGACGTGCTAGGCAAAGTTGCAAAGCCAGCAACCTCTCGATAGGAAGAGGGAGCAGATCGCAACTCGCAACTGGCGAGCGATATGTTTGAGAAACTCGAATCGCGAATTCGGGCAGCAATGAAAATATGAATACAGTACCACCTAGAATTCATCATAAAGTCAATTCAGATTCAAATAAACAGCTCATTCAGGTTGCAGAAATACAAGATGGCAGGTAACAACATTCTACAAGCCAAAAAGATGAAACGTTTCCTTCATATTACACCAAGGCTGGGATAGTACATAATTCATTTGTTTTACATAATAAACAGTGCTTCAGTTACTACAGGTTCTAGTTTAAATCCTATCATATACTATACCATTATACAGATCTTTTGTGATGGAAAAATAAAAAAACACAAATGGAGCAAAAAAAAGATCAGCACAATTTTTCCACAAAGAGGAATGAAAGGCTCCTGTACAAATCTATTCTAGTGGATAAAGAGATTTAAGGATATACCGAGCAGTTCCTTGCTGCTGCTGAGTGATAACCTTTTCGTGTATAAGATACTTTAATATGCAAAGCCCCATGGCGCATCAAAAACCATCTGAGAAGCTCTTGAATCTTCTGTCCTAATAGCACAAACTAAATCTGAGTATCCATCATCCTAATTAATACATATACTTCTCCGGGTAGCAGCAGTGAGAAGCTCTTGTACATTAGGGTATCAGTGATTCCAGATCAACGTACCATTCAATATATCTAAATGAACAAAAGAATTCAAGGAAGCAAATTGCAGTATGGGGTTCTATTGACATTCTCATTCAAGTGCCAGATTACCATCCATCAGAGTTTTCATTATCTTTCTTGGGAGTCTGAGGACGATCTTCATCAAAAGTATAATGCTGATAGCCAGCAGGCGTAGACAAATTCCCAGAACCGCTGCTGCTTGCTAACCGCTCAATATCATCAATATTTGCTATGAGCGATATAGGTCTTTTGGGTATGGAAGGAATTGATACATCAGTGTCTAACAATTTAACAACCTGGTCCATTGTTGGCCTAGCATGTAATTGCGGATGTGAACAAAGAACAGCCACTAACACATACTTCTCTACAACATCGGGAGGACCCAAATCTGGCATATCTTCAACAACCTCCAATGCTCTCCCATTCCTAACCAGAGACCAAGCCCAATCAGTGATGAGTGTAGGTTGGCCATCATTAACAGCTATCAGCGCTTTTTTCCCACTCAAAAGTTCAAGAAGCACTACTCCAAAGCTATAAACATCACTTCTCTCTGTCAATTGTCCATACAACGCGTACTCAGGCGCCACATATCCCATTGTCCCAGCCACCCTAGTACTGAAGTGAGTCAATCCCTCTGGGTTAAACTTTGCTAATCCAAAGTCTGCCACCTTAGGCTCAAACCTCTCATCCAAGAGTATATTACTAGCCTTGATATCCCTATGAATAATTGCCGGTCGTGCACCATAATGCAAATAAGACAACCCTTTAGCTGTTCCGAGAGCTATCTTCTGACGTATAGGCCAACTCAACTTCTTCTCCACCAACCCAAATAGATGATCATGAACACTCCCATTCTTCAACAAATCACACACAATAATCCTTTGGTGACCCTCGAAAGGGGTTGTCGCTGTACAATACCCTCTCAACGCCACCAAATTCACATGTCTAATGCTGGCAATAACTTCCACTTCGTGCGTGAAACTCGCATCACCAGAAGCAGAACAATTCTTGAACCTCTTCAATGCCACTTCAGAACCATCTGGTAACACTCCCTTGTACACATTCCCATACCCTCCTCTCCCAATTATATGCTCCCTTGAAAAGTTCTTCGTGGCCGCCTTAATTTCATCAAATTTGAACCTAATTAATGTAGTACTCCCACTAATCGAATCCAACCCGGAAGTTAAGCGAACCTCATTCGTAGCATTTGTCAACTTTCGCTTCAAAAATTTCTTCCTTCTCCGCCGGAAAAACCAAAATCCTAAAAAACCCAGAATCAAAACCACCGCAAAAATCGACACACCTACAGGTATTACAACTTTTTTCTTCTTACCGCTCGACCTGTGCGATGTAAAATCGATATTAAATAAGCACTTTGCTGTACCTTCATTGGTGGGCCCAAAGTGATTTGCAAAAGCAGCGACGTAGACAAAGGGGTAGGCCGTACAGTCGGAGACGTTCCCGATTGACGTGCCGGTAAGGTACGAGGCCTGAAGCCTGGAAATGGCAGTGGTACAGGTGGCACAAGGGGAGTTGTTGAGGAGGGACTGGTTACATGCTGAAACAACGTCGTCGAGATCCTTCCGCGGGATGACGGATTCGAACTCGGATCGTGTCGTGATGTTCATACAGCCACGGGCAATCCACTCCGTCTCGAAGCCACACCGACTGCGTATGTCGTAGATGGTGGGTTCATACTCGTCGACCAGAGACTCATACGAGTCCCAGCACGATTCAGCCGAGTCCAGCGGTGGGAGGAACGAGCTGGTGACTCGTAGATACTCAGATTCAACGAGCCGGATGCCCTGTTTAACATACTGGCATTCCGAACGGGTATCCACGTTACTGGGCCTCTTGCCTTTCCGTAAAACACCAAAGTCTAACGGGCAACGGTTGGAGACATTACCGTTCTGGAGGAGTTCCCGGCGGGGCTGGTGACGACTGGAGGTTGAAGGAACCAATACTTGGCACAAAATTGATAAAAACAGCAAAAAAAAATAACCAATATGTAACATTTAATTTGCGGGTTTACAACAACGATTCACAAAAATCAAAAAGAGGTTTGCTTTATTCTACGGCGGCTTGTGATTGAGTATTTGAGGTGTGCCGATAGTAGGCTCTGGGATATGGAGTTGATACCGAAACACGTAATTATTCATTAGGCAGCCAAGGTGGAGATTATTCATTCGAAGATGAAGAGATGGAACGTAGGTTCTGGGAAAAAGGAAGTGGAATATACCTGGAGATGACTTTTATGGCCGAGTTGTTGAATCTGGGTCCACCACTGTTGTTGAGCTGTGGCTGTGCGTGGAAAAGTGAAGGTGGAGAAGTGAAGGTGAAATTGTGAAAATAGTCAAATACACTAATCAGTTTCTGCGCAGCCAAATCTGGAAGTTATATGGTAGATGGTGCAATTCGATGAATTTTCTAGATAGTCTTGATTTAAAATTTTCCTTTTTTTCAATTTAAAAATTCAATTTCAAGAGAAATGTGTCAATATCATACTTTTATATGCACATGTTGTAGAATCGACCATTTAGATCACGATACGTTCTGCCCTGAAGAGAGATTAAACTGTGACGGTGGAGATTATTCGATCGAAGGTACAACTCGATTCTACAATTAAATAGATTGGTCCTAGCCTTTAAGATAATTATCACCTTTACATTGTTCAGAAGGTGACTATATGTTGTAGAATTTGTTTGTATAGTCGAAAATCTCACTTGTAAATAATGTGAGAGAGATGGAGAATCTTAAGAAAATTCTAGTTCAGGATTTAGAAAGTAAAAATCTCGGATAGTTTCGACACTTTCCTGGTATGGAGGTTATTAGATCTAGGAAGTGAATATTTGTTTTTTAAAAAAATGTGGAAAGCCCAGAAACATTTATTTGCACTTCCTTAGGATTATTGTTAGACTTTTATCTATAACTAGGGGGGAGAACGTGCGTTGCACGTTAATTGCTTAGTGTTAAAAATAACTGTATGTAAATTTTAGAAAAATTCATTTATAAATGACAGTGTTGCAGGAAAATGCATAATCTGCTACAAGAAGCACACAGCAAAAAATAAAAATAAAAATTTACATCTCAATTTCTTATAAAACGTTAAAACAAATTACAACTTAAGCTTTTTATTAGTACTCAGCAAGTATCGAGTATTGATCACCTATTTCATTATTTTGAATACGTTATCCTTTTAACATAACTATAGATGTAATTTCGTTACTCTCTCACATTTTGAAGGACAAGTTAAGTAGATGACAATATTCACAAAGCTCCAATGTACTCCATTAAAGATAAAGAAGACTATAACAACTCCATTCTTTTAATTTGATAAGGATTCAGTTAACACAAATCGGAAAATTTCACGAGAACATCAAAAAATTGCAGGAATAAATTTATTTTATTTTTATCTTGTTATAACTAAAACAAACATTAAAAAAGATGTAGGAATTCCTTTTTCATGAAAACAATAAAGGATAAAATTAATCAAATCGGGAACCGAGAGAAAAAACAAAACATTGAAAATTCCAAAACAATAGGGATTACCGAGCATATTGAAGACATAAGTAAAAGTACTGAAAAATCTTCTCTAGAATGATTGTGCTTATCTCTGGAAAAGTCATTCCCCCAAGCTCCGCTTCAGCAAACTCCCTAAAATCACCAACAAACTAAAACAAAATTTAAAAAAAATATCACCATTCTACAATTTATCTAAAAATATTGTAAAGAGACAATAAACACAAATCAAGTCCAAAATAGCAAACCAACTCTTCTTAAATATGACAATAGTGTTTCGAAGCAGATACTTCTAAGGTAATGTTATATCCTTCTTCCTATAACATTTAAACTATTAGCATCTATATCTTGAAAATTTTAAGATGCCTTATGACACCATTAAAAACATTAACTACAATCTTACACTACATTATCGTCCGGTCACTCTCATTGGCCATATAATTTTTAGCATGAGGCACGTCTTTATGTTAAAAATGGGAAATAAGTAAGCCTAAAAGATTACCTCACTCGCTTTATTAGGAATAATATTCATTTAAGCGTTTTTACTTTTAAGTGCATGATGTCGGCATTTTCCCAAACTACATTTTCAGTAAATTAAGACACGAATCCATGACACTACTCGAGTCATTGATCGAAACAAATATAAGTCAACAAGTATCTGTTATAGAGATATAAGCATAATATAATTATTTACTCCATACCTGAATATGATATCAATCTACCTATCATCTACAAAATGAACAGAAAAAGAAAATTGGACCAAGAACAATGAAAGCACAAGTGAGAACACTATGCATCATGCTTCTAATGCTTTCTTATGCCCCTCATGTTGAAGTAGTCAAGATATGTGATCTTCAACATCCCTAATAACAAAATAATTAAATAAGTTTGCAACATATGTAGTTCATAAACTTCAAATGCATGAGACCAAAAATATGTACATGCATAGTACTGCAGACTACTTAACCTTATTTTTTTCCAAATTCATATTGTCATTATCTTTAAAATCACAATCCAGAACAATGACAAAGCAATAAAGAATGATTACAAAGTGAAGAATCTTACTATAAGAAGTATCAACAGATTGAATAGATATGTAACAATGAAAAATTGAATACATTCTAAATACATTCATTAGTCGATTATATGACGCCAATAACTAATATAGGTAATGTCTATCAAAATGTAACCAAATGAGCACATGCCATTGACTCGACATTAGGGTGGGGCTGTGGTTCATCAATAAACTTCAGTGTCAAAATGATAAATCAAAAATATATATTACTACTCAATAGCACATAAAAAAGAGGGGACATGTAGGGGCAAAGGCAAAAGCTGCTACCAACCACTGCTTTAAAATTGACAATATTTGGCTTTCAGATGAGGGGCTTCAAAGCAAATACATGCAAATTTATTTTCCATCTTCAAATAATGAAGAAAAATGAATGTTAACAATAAAAATTCAAACTTTAACAATCTACTGCATATTAGTTAAATTAATTATGTAGATTAAATCATTGATCATAAGCAAGAAGAGAGAAGTAAAATTTTATGTCAAATGCAATTGATAAAAGAATATGTATCTCAAAATGTTAGTTGAAACTTTAGTGAAAATGTTATTGTTAAGCACTATAAAAAAAAAGTCTCCGCGCTGCACGGAGACATTTTTTTTAAAGGTGATAATTGAGGATAATTAAGCTCATTTTTCTTTAAAATTTAATTGAATCTATTTCCGATCTAAAACCCAGTTTTCACATTGTATATATACATTTGGTGGAGTTGTAGGATCAAGTGAAAGAAAGAACCCCAATTACATCACCAAGCAGAAAACTTAGATCAAATTTATGTCAAGCAAAATACAATCAAAGAAAAAATGTTAATACCTCACAGCATCCTAAATTCCAACTCTTCCAGTGAAAGAAGAATATGTTGACAGTAAATTCCCAACTCCTATTCAACAAATCCCACATTTAGATTTTCCTTATAATCATCACCAAGTGAGGAACCAGATTGTTAAAGAAATATGAAAGAATTTGGGATAAAGATTATTAGTTTTTCTTACTCATCGGTGATTTCTCGTGCAAAATAAGAAGAGAAAAAGGAAAGCATGGAGGGAGAAGAAATGAAGAGTTGTTGCACTGATTGTGTGAAAGAAGTGAAGCTGCGGAAACGGAGAAAACTGCAGTGGTGATTGCGTGAAAGTGAATGAATGAAAAAAAAATTGAATTATGTCGATGACGGGAAATCGCGACACTTGGCAGCATGAACAGTGCCAAATTTTTGCCTCTTTTATATTGTAGTGATTTTAATAAGAATATATTTAGAGTGAGATACATATATAAAATGGAGAATAAAAATAAATGCTGCCTCAATAGATCCTATTAAAAACTGAATTGAAGACAAATAAGTTTAGGTTTGACAAATTTCTAAATAAATTTATAAATAGTAACAGTGAATTCCACAAAATACGTGTATAATATTGAATAATAATTAAGAATATATGTTCGAAATTAATTTTGACTTTAACTGAATTTAGAAATTAATTTATGAATTGAATTTGAGTAATTAAATAAAGAAATAATTGTAGCTGCAGTCTTAAATCTTTAATATTTTTTGCAGACTTTATCTAAATATTTTATTTGTGTCACCCACAATCCCTAACCTAACATTTTTTAACATTTTTTTTCTATTTTTCTATTTAATTATTTTATGTGATAATTATAAGGTTTTTATTTTACCCTTTTAAAATTAGTCAAAATTGGTCAAAAGAGTAATAAAAAAATTTGTTGGTCCATTAAAGGTCAAATGAACGAAATCCAGCAATTTATCCTTCTACTGCAACAAAATGGAAGTTTTGGGATTGTGTTTGGTACAAATGAAATGTTCGGGTAAAATCTATAAAAAAAAATGAAAGATTTGAGACCACAATTACAATTATTCCTTAAATAAATTGGTGGTATACAATTTGATGGATGAACGGTGCTCCATGTACGGGGCAACGGCGGCCCTGTTTATGCAGCATTAATCTTGAAGAATATTCCAATTAAGGAAGGATCTTGACTCTAAAGTGAGTCAATGACGACATATTTGATAGATTATACACACGTTTTTATGCTTTTTATTTCGCTTTAGAGTTATGCTACTGTGATAGGGAATTTTGACAGGATTTGGTGACAAACGTTGTTTGTCACCAAATCGTTGGAAGATGGATTTTTTTAACCAAAAACAGGCGAATCACAGCTCGCCACGTCAGCGTTGTTACCAAACCCTGGCTGCCAT
>CAIGRT010147352.1:0-14787 GCA_903798405.1 Fraxinus platypoda | reverse complement strand
CTTCAGAATTTGCTGGCGAGTTCGGATTTGGATCACAAAGCAGTTACTTCAATAGTAAAAAGGGGAGAATTAGGAAATTCCAAGAATGAAAACCCAACCTCGGCAGGCATTAATATGTCACGTAACTTTATTTCATCCATCATTTTATAAACACGTTTTACCAATTTGAATGGTGAATGTATGTCATAATTTCCATATCAACTGGTGTAGCCAAATTAGGAGGGAATGAAAGAAGAAGGACAAATACTTCAGTAAACCAATAAAAACAAATCCATCTAGTTATAACTCAATAGACAAATCTCTATCATGCGTTCAAGAAACAAGTTCCAAAAGATCCAACAAACAGAAGCCTGAACGGCAAGCGGGAGGGTACTTGATGAGAAGACTATTTATATAATTTCCGATGGAAGAAAAAACAGATTTATTAACACAGGAAAGACAAGAACTTCTTACACCCGCCAAAGTTTCACCAGTAAAGGAAACACCATCCTACAAACCATGAGAAAATCCTAAGATGATTCTCGAAATTCTTGCATTCCTTCAACTCCAAATAGATCAAATAATGGTCATCATATCTCTTCAAAAAAAAACCTGGCATTCTAATCCAAACCCAAAATTTGATAAGAAAAAAACTTCATCTATGATGCAGGGATTACGAGAGATTCCCTGAAAGTGAAACTAGTTTTCCCGATAACACTAGCAATAGGACAGTGCAAGAACAAATATGAGTGTGCCTCATTACTCCACTGACATGACACGAACAACAGGGGAGAAATCCCTTGAGGTCAATGCACTAGTAACAAATCCTTAGTGTTATAAGCCAGTGAAGGACCAAAGACAACGTAAACATTTACCTTGAAGATCCTTGTATTTCCAAATGAAAGAGCCCAACAAGAAAAGGCGATGCCTTGTGATTGGGAAGACTAGCAATAAAAGATTTGAATGGGTAGATACCAGAATTATTAGAAGCCCAAATCCTGTTAACCATAATAGAGAATGGAAAGAATCTAAAAGATTTACCTAAACTATCAGATCCTCGACCTCCCTATCTTCGAGATACATGGAAATGTAAATAAACGTGAAAACTAATGCTCTATCACGAACAGGAGATCTAAAGACTGAGGAATTCTGAAGATAAGAGAGATGAAACAATTGTTAATAGGTGACAGAAAACGGAGGGTCTCTCCTCAAGGGATCCTCCAAAGAAGAACTGGAAAATACCTACCTGAAGGTGTAACAATAGAGATATTATGGATACGACTAAAACATAAATTTCCAAGGGCTCAAGTGAGACGCAACAAAACCGATACCAGCATCACCATCACGTGCTGAACCAGATTTTCTATTAATTACCTTGGGCCAAAGGGAAGAAGCTTCCAAAGGAACATAGTTCAATGTGCAACTATATTAAAGATCATAACTTAATGCACATTGAAACTCACTTTTAAGGCTTTTGTCGCGGGAAGCTAGTGTGATGAGTGTGTTTAACTCATGCAATTAATACCATTTTAACTTGAAAATTTGTTAGATCTTATGAGTTTCAGAACATTTTGATGTATGCGTGTTAATGTTGTTTTATAGGATTTAAAGAGGCCAATGAGCAAGGAAGAAGATGAAACAAGAAAAGAAGACTTGGAAATAGGTGAAGAGTGCAAAGAAAGAGGCCAAACAAGCATGAAAATGAAGTGGGCTGAACCACAAAGGCAGCGCCTAAGCGCCACACTCTTAGCCAGCCGAAAGAAATTACAGAGATGCAGTGCCCAGGAGCTGTAAATATGGAGCCTAGGCGCCACTCAAGGCAGAAATCAAAACAGAAATATGGCGCCAAAAAGCCACAATCATGGTGCCCAGGCACCATGACAAGCAAGAAGAAGTAGAATAATAACAGTTTGTCGCGCCTAGACGCCACCTAGTTTTCCATCGCGGCACTATGCCATATTTTCTAGGGTTTGAATTTCTTGGCCCGTTCAAAGCCCGAATGACTCTAGATTCGAAACAAACATTAGAGAGGCATAAATACATTTGCAGAGGTACTTTTCAAGGGAGACGACTGGAGAATTAGAGAGAGACACATCGAAGAAAAAACAAGAAATCAAGGGTTTGAAACATTGATTTGGGCAAGAAGATAATATTGGTGCAAGATTCATTATTTCTCTACTATCTTAATTCAAAACCCAGTGATGCACTTAATTATTATTCTTTGTTTTTTCTTCAATCATTATGAGTTGCTAAACTTTTATTAGGGCGCACAATGTAGTTTATTGAGACCCTTTAATTCAATTTAAGATTCTAGTTCTTTAAATTTCATGTGTTGATTTTATGTACAGTGCTTAATGCTTGAATTACTTGGACATTAATTCATTTATCTTGTGAATGTATAATGAGTCGAGAGGTGAGATATAGATTTAGACCAAGTAGTAAAATTTGGGAACTAGTATAAAAGTGTAGATATACATTTTCTAATTAATGCAGTCGTTACATGGATTTTTTAGAAATTGGATGCGTTTGACTAAGGTGTATCTTAATTCATATAGAGATATGCAATTGACTTAGTTAAATAGAATCAATTTGAAACCGAGAGATGTAAATTGAATACATTAGAAAAATCCGATTGAGCACTACATTATGTAATGAATCTTGATTAAAGGATTAAAGATAATCAATAAATGAAATTGTGTGCCCTAATATCCCTTTCATATTTCAAACCTAATTCGATTTTTGTGTGCATTAAGATACATTCAATTTGTAAGAAATAGTATATCAACAATCATCAAATTATTATTTGTTTTCGTCGGATAAAAGTAGAGAAAGTAAACTAGGAATAAATAACAGTCTATGTGGGAACGATTATCCGAACTCAAATGTCCATTTTATTACTTATTCGATATCGTACACTTGCGATATAAAAAATTGACAACAATGTGTGATTCCTAGGGAACTCGACTTCATGCATTTGCACCCCATAAAAACAACTAAAGGTAGGAGAAATAAGCATGGAAAACACACTGCCTCTTTACTGCCATTATAGTTAAAACAGAAGAAGAATCAACAGAATCTGTCTTCTCTTGGAATTTCCTTGGATCTACCCTTTTTTTACAATTACAAACAGAATAAAGAAATATTTTAAATTTTAGCTTAGCAGTGTTTGATAAATTCATTCTACCTAAGAATTATGATCTCATTAATAAATGTTTTCTTAATATAGTTATATAAGTGAGCAAAGAGAGAGAGAGAATCAATGTTTATTGCTCATGGTACCTGGATAGATGTAAGTATAGCTGCCACATCATATATTGGACTCCACTGATTTTGCAGAATATCCAAGCAAATACTTCCATCCGCATAAACTGGCCAAGAACAAAACAAGATCATGAGAACAGCATAAATATCACTCGTAGCACATTGCATTCGAAGTCAATATACGTGTAGATAAAGCTAAAGAACCAGTGGATTTCATTGTAGCAGAAGAGGTACACTCGAAAAAAATAGCCAGGTACAGAACACAGACAGGTCAGGACACATCTATTATCATATGCATTTATATCTAACATTTTTTTAAAATTTATTAAATATAATTAGTATCCCTCTAGCTTTAGCTTTTATGTTGATAACTTGAATTATGTAGGTTAAATATTTTTAATTCGTTAGAGTGGCAGCTCTTTGCTGTACTTTGTATTAGTATTGCAAATAAAATTAAAGTGTACCTAAAACTGCGTCGGTAGGTGTAAAACAAATTGAATTCCTATAATTTTCTCACATTAGGCCCTTCTTTGAGCCCCATTTTTAAATAATACATTTTTCTCTAAACTGATTTTCAATTACATATTCTCTTAATAAAATAATTTTACACGCAAACCTAATTTTTTTTCATGCTTTTCAACCACACATTCTCCAAAAAAAAATCACTATTCCAAAATCTATTATTACCAAACAATGGGGCTCAAACAAGGGCTTGAATTTAGATTACCATTTTATGCAAATGCTTTAATAATTTGAGCTTCCCTATATTCTATTCCTCTATTCCAAAATTGATTTTATAAATGGGGCTGGGCGCATCCTCTATATATATATAGGACCCACAACTTGGTGCATTGGACACGTGTCCAAGATTTGTCGAGAAAGTGTTCCTTCTGTGTCGAAAAGATAAATAGTAGGAACACTATCCGAACACATCCTATCCAACACATCATCTTTGCTTGGTGCTTCTCTGCACGTCATCTTTGCTTAGCCATCTAGAAAATCTTATATAAATGACAATAAAGTAACTGAGGCTGCTCAATTTCCTAAAATACGACGAGTATTATATGCAAAGCAGGAGTTAGTTCTAGATAATTTTTGTTTATGGATGGCCACATACTATTTCTTCTTCTGAAAGACCTAGAGATTACAAAGACATGCAACAATACACATAATCAGATACACAAATATAGAAACAAACAGACAAACACAAAGCACAAATCTCTATTTATTCCCCTAAATCAGAAAACCTGCACCATTGGGCTATTCCATGCAAATATTCTAAAGAAAATATTAAACGAAACTGATTGTAACAATAAAGTCAATACGTATTGAACATGACTATATGATCAAATAGAAGTAATAGATGTTAAATTACTTACTATTCGGATGGAACATCCGGGAGATGAATCGCACTGTTGGTGGCTTGTTTGGGTAATCCTCTGAGAATTGAAGTGTCAACTTAAACGTACCTAAAAGCAAAGAGTAATATGTCCAATGACCAAACCATTGAATTCCCAGGGATAGAAAGAACGGACCAATATTCAGCACATAATGAAAAAGGGAAAAGGAAAGATGAGAAGAGCCAGCATTTTATATAGACCCAAAGCAGCAATCATTCAAATTTCTCACAAGTGTGAAATCCAAAGATTTTATACGATGATGAGAATCTACATCTACACAATTAAAAAGACTCATTAAGTGGCCATATAAGCACGGATACCGATAGGTAATTAAAATACAATAAGGGTACGCCCATACAACTTTTTAAAAAAATTAGGATACGTGAATACTTGTTATAAAATTCAACATAATTTCATTTTAATATAAAAAAATTAAAACAAAAGCATAATAATAAAAATAAAATACTAAAACATTTTATCTTAATCCTTAATTGTTTCATCTTCATCTTCTTCAACATGATCAATATCAATTTCTTCGTTATCATTAAAATAACACTCTCCAAATTTGGCTCTCTAATAATAGATTAGCAAGTTCAAGAAGTCCAACATCTTCGAGAGTATCAAATATATCTCCAGCAATGTCCCACATTTTGGATTCTTCTTTTGAATAGAAATTTAATTTTCTTGATAAAAGACGTAGATTGTTATGAATGAAAAATAATTCTTTAGCTCCTTGTGAAGCTATTTTATTCCTTCTCATAAAGTGCAAAAAGAGTACTTCCTATTTCTTTCAACACAAGATGAAGAAGAAGGCTGCACAAGAAGTTTTAAAGCAATGTTTTGAAACAAAGTTACATGTGAACCACGAAGTAGCCACCATGTTTTTGAATCCATACCTATTAGTGATAGAATTAAACTCACCAATAACATTTTTCTTCACGTGTTCTAACGAATCAGATACGTATTGAAAATAATTAAAATATTAAAAATAATTAAAAAATACGTATCCGATATGTATCAAAAAATTAAAATATATAAACTCTATAAAATAATTTTAAAAAATGTATCCAATATGTATCAGAGGGTATAGAAAGTCCAATATAGGAAATGTATCGGATACGGGTAAGTAATGAGTTTACAAGTATCCGTGCTTCTCAGTGGCCATCATCTAGAGGATAACCTCTCCACGGCAGAACAAGAGAGCATAAAATTAGCAAATGAAAAGAAGACATTCTACCCTTATAAGTTAAAAGCAAAAACAAATGGGGCTGTAGTCTTTTTTTAACATCCTCGTGCAAAATAAGAGCCCATCTAGCTAACCATACTATACGGACAGATCAATTTATTTTAAACTTCAACCTTTGTGTCATTGTTATGCACTAAATTGACTCGATCACAGCAAATTCAATTCTCCAACACAGAATCGATAATAAGAAAATCATCTGATTCAGCTGTTAGGTAAAAATAAACTAACAGTGATTTAACCACTGTCGCGAACTGCAGCACATCTAATATAAAAACCTTTATTCGTACTCAGAATGGTAGATAGATCATGTGGAATGTGAATCCTCATTACTGTGTACATTTTATGAGGTGCGTTAATATCAGAAAAGCACCTAAAAAGGCTTATTGCCATAAATCTAGTACGGAAGTACAAATCCATGACGAACCCCAACATATTAACAATTAGTTCTCACAAATGCAGGATTAACAGTTAGAACCACATATAATGAAACTGAAACAATCAAATAATGCACCAATTATCATTGAAATGAACACAAAACTTAAATTTTAGAGTAAGAATTGCCTCACCTCCGTCCCAAGGAGTGTCATCGGGACTGCATTCAGAAACAACAAAGAATCAGTAAAAATTTGAACTTCAATGGATCACTAATGGCGCGCAATAAATTCACAGAATATACCCAAAAATAACGGCGTTCCAAAGCATGATGTTATTATCATATGGTGCGCCGCTGATGCCAGCTGGAGGGTCATGCTGCAAACGCTTGAAATCCCTCATTAATCGTTTCCTCGACGGCGTGGACATCCTCACCGCCTACAATCAACGCTAGAGTTATAATACACCTTTCCCTAATTCCCAATTCCACACAAAAACAAGAAAACTCCACTGCAACAAAAATAAATCCTAACCCATATCACCAAATCAATCAAGAAAACAACATCAAAACCTAGATCCAAAAATTCTAGGCAAAATCAATTACTGCCCCTACAAGTCGAAATCAATAAACTCGGGGTCCTATTTAACATATACATACATACGACTTATGCATGACAACAAGAGGAATTTACCCGAGAGTGAAAGCGGCAAGAATTACTTCCTTTTTCTTGAGAAAAATTGATGAAATTACGATCGGCCGCCCGAGGAGTTTGTGACTATTCCTGGCCCTTAAATACAAGAAGTTTTCAAGGAAAAAAAATAAAAATAAAATCTTCAATACAATATAGGCATTTTCAGTTGGCGTCATATATAAGCAGATCGAGGCATTTATATGCGTGTCAGTGCGTGCGTGAAAGGGCTTATAATTTATTTTTATATTTCTTTTTACAAATATATCGGTATCGGATTTAGCGTCCGTTCAAGCCCTATTTTTTTGCCCAAAATGAGTTTTAGAATAGTATAATATTGAAGAATATGTGGTTAAAAATAAGAAAAAAATGTAGATTTACGTGTAATATTATTTTATTGAAGAATGTGTAGTTGAAAATAATATTTTGGAAATAATGGATATGATAATATTTGAGGAATAATTTTATTTTTTTTACAAAAAAATGAGGGATAATTTTTTTTGTAAGGACTTCAATACCAACCCCCAAACAGTAGATATTTTTATGGTAGGCATCTCGGGGTGGGCATTGGGGTTATTCTGGGTATCTTGAAAGTCAGTTCGAAACAATTCTCAATTATAGTTGTGAAAATAGAGCGATTGATTCTAAAAGTAATAATAATAAAAAACTATTTTGATCGAACCAAAAAAGATTCAATCCCTATTTTTCTCATGGAACCATGTGTTCTAGTTCGATTTTTTATGTTTCAAATAATTTTTTGATTAAATGTTCTTATTTCAATTTTTCACGATTTATATCATAGTTGTCAGAATCAATCTGGACACTGACGCGGACAATGTAGCGAGTCAACGGATTAGTGGTTCAACCGATAACCCGATGGTTTAATCGGCGGGTTAATTCTTGTCAAATATATTATTAATTATTTTCATTGAACAATAAAATTTTACCATTTTCTGCCAATAACTAGATTAACTTCATACCATTTTGTTGACTAAAGATCAATATGTATTCCAAATTTCACAAATTCTAAATCATACGTAGTTAAATATGCATTTGAAACAATAAAAACAACAATCAAATGATTAAAAACTACTTAATGTAGCAAAGTTTTACAAAATAGCTTCATAATATAATAAGAATATGCTTCCAAAAATAAAAGAGCAATGTTATTCATCCCCACTGAGGTTGCATCCACAGTCTAGGTGGCGTTAATGCGACATTAAATAATATGTGAAATTAAATAAGTCATTTAATTTCACCTATCATTTATGATTTAACCCATCATTTAATGCCACATAAACTGGGGATGCAACCCTACTGGGACTACATAGCATTATTGAAAATAAAATCATCATCTAAAAGTCATTCATGGGTAAAGAACATGTTAACAAAGTAGATTATTTGAAATAAGTCAATATTTTCTCAATTAAGAAGACTTAGAGTGCATCCATGCTAGGGTATCGGACATAAATTATTCAATTCATTCACCTTGTACCAATGATGGAGTCTCAATCATACTAAAATTTTCGTTTCCATTGTTTGAATTACTTTTATTTTCATTGACATTGTCATTGCAATCATTTCCATCACAATCAAGATCAAGATCATCAAAATATAATTTATTTGAAAAAGTTTTAAAATTCAATATTACATCATATATACTTTAATATAAGGAAGAAACAATAGCACCAATCGAACAATTACCGTCATTTTTGTCATTTTGTATAGTACATGCACCCAAATCACGATGAAGTGCCTCCAACTCATCATCTACCAAAATCGATGGCTCATACTCTAACACCCAATTGTCATAAATGCCAAACCTTTCAAAATCGATTGGATCATAATTTCGACTCTTGAAGTAATTCCTAAACAAAGTTTATTATCCAATTTATAAGTAATCAAATACAATTCTAGTAAAGGAAAGCGAAATCTTAAAATCAAATAAATCACAATTGGATGAAATTTTTTATTTAAATAAAATTACCATTGTTGCAGTTTTCAATTTTAGTGAACATGTAACAAAGTACATAACATGAGAATAAAATTGTACTAGGAGTCATTTTATTGCAATCAGCTACATCAGATAAACATCCAAAGTCACCATGTGATTGCCTAAATAGTCTCATTTCACTAGTCAATTTACTTCTTCAATCAGGTTGACCATATGCGTCTCTCAATTACATCTAAAAGTCCTGAAATAGTTTGTTTATGATTTTCCATATCAATATTATTATATTGAAAAGAAGAGTTTAACCAATATCTAGCAGCATGAAGATTCTTATGCAATTGACTATCCCATCGATTCCGAATAATTTGCAAATAAGGAGCAATTTTACTCTTCCTTCTTTGAAATCTGCTTTCCATCTCACTTTTTGCCACATGAATAGCTTTGTACAAGTAGCCCATTGAAGGCTTTTCATCACTATCAACAATTCGTAGAACACGAACGAGGGGCTCGGTAAGTTGCACAATAGTAACACACTCTTTCCAAAACACAGAACCAAGTTCACCATCTATTTCCTTTACTTTCCTTTGCATATGTTAATAATGTCCAATCTCTAGATGTCAACATTGCTCTTAATAAATCCTTTTGGGCTAATATGATTTGTAAAGCAATAAAGTTAATGGCAAAATGAGTGGGAGCAGACCGAAGTATTTCTTTTCCTCTAGTAAACTTCCTCATCAAATGCAATGGGTAGCAATGGTTGTATATGTATTTTGTGATTTTTGATACTTGAGATACGATGTTACTAACTTCATCAAGCTTACCAATATCATGAAATTTTAGATTAATGCAATGGGCTGCACATGGAGACTAAAATAATGCTTGAAACTCTCACTCCAATAACCTACCAACAACAACATAATTTGCAGCATTGTCCGTCACCGTATGGACCACATATTCTGAACCTATAAATAACACGACATCTCAAAATAATTTATATAACATGTCAGCAATTTTTTATTCATCTTAAGAATCTACAGATTTTAAGAATTCTATTCCTTCTAGACAATAAACTAATATGAGAGTTCTTCTACATTGATGTGTTTTGCCATAATCGTACAACCAATCGTCTTCTACGTTGAACGTTAACTTTCAACATAATTATGTACGTCCTTTACATTTTTAGCCAACAAAGAACCACGAAGACTATGAAAGTTCTGACCTTTATAGCCAAAGCCCATACTAGCTATAGCATCTATACTTTGTTGATAATACACATAATTTAGAGCATTGAAATGAATACACGAATCAATCATCCACTTTGATATAGTAAGATCACATTTCTCTATGGCTTTTTTGCTCTGAAGAACACTTTTGATAGTAGGTTGGTTATCAAGTGGTCATGTTCTTAGCATAAAGTAAGAACCAATTCCTTTTTGTTATTTTAAATTTTTAGCTCACATTCCTTTTCTTTCATTTTTCCCACTAATTATACCATTTCCTTTAGAACTAGGAGTGATGATTTCTTGAACATCATCATCACACAAATCTCTATACATTTGCTCCTTCCTCCGGATAATAAGAACTAGGTAGGTTCACTCATCAAGAATTTCTTGAGTTTTACGCTTCATTGTAGCAAAGTTGTCCAAGTTTTCTTTCATTTTGAATCTAACATCAGGAGGTACTCTACGACACAAATCCACGTCACCTTTTAATCCCGCTAAGTGTTGTTTGACTCAATTGATACCATCTCCAGCGAAAGTCTTTCCACAATACAAGCAAAGAAGTTTTTTTTTTTTTTTTTTTTTTTTAAAGTACTAGCTTCTAACATCGCTCTACAATGACTATATCTGTTCTTCCTCTAACACGATTCTTTGGTGGAGAAGAACTATGCGGGTATACTTTTATCACCATTGAACAAAACAAATAAAAAAAACAGGTTCATTTAAAAATATTTAGCAACCATCATAGAAGAAGCATTAATGTAAAACGAATAAAGATTGTGAGTAGTATTCCACTAGCAATGTTGATGTATTCATAAGGTAAATTACTTACCAAGTGGTGACCTCATATATATGTCGTGCTTAATGTTCACCATTGGAAAATTAAGGGGCACTTGCAACTCATTATTCACATTGAAAATCTCAAAGAATAGATGAACAGCAAGGAAAATAACTTGGGTAGCATACAAAGACCTCTTGAATTAAATCTGGTATAACTTTCCATTAAGAATAATCAGAGGGTGTTTGGTAGAGATTAAAATTGAAAAACTAGCCGTTATTGTTGACTTTTATTAGACGAGTGAGACCCAATAACGGTTATATTTTCAATTTTAATTGGATTTTGAGCTATATCAAACAGGCGATGTAAACTTAGAAAAGACAATTAAGTTCATGTTTATGTTTGTTGTTGTTCCAGTTTGATCTCCATATAATCAAACGCAGAATCAAGTACAAATCAAACTCAACAAGCATAATGAATTAATGAATGATCAAACTAAACTCAACAATTCATCTAATTAATGTTATATATACATCCAAGATTATCCTTTAGAAATTGAAACTGGAACAACAAACTATCAAACACAGCAATAGTTTTCTGAACAGTAATAAGAGTTAACGGAAGAAGAAAACATATATGTATGGTTTCGAAAAATTAGGCCTAGTATAACATCAAGTTGGTCGAGTTTTTCTAGCAAAATACATCTGACTTGAGAGTTGAGACTGGCCTATTCTTCTTCCATCTTTTAACACTTAAAATTGGAAATTTGGATTTTCTGGAGTTGTTGAATTACAAGAGATTGGAGAAGGCGGCAAAGCTTTTTGATTTTGCAAGAATCCCTAATAACTTGTGATATGGAAAAATATCGATAGGCCCGAGCTCGAGCTACTTGACCCGAACTCGGGCTAGCAGGCCCTATCTTGGCCCACTTCAACTGGGCTGATTTCAAGGTCGGGTCCATTATAAGGTCGGGCCTAGAAATACTAGTCCTACTTAAGTACAAACTTCTAGTTCATTACAAATTTTACCCTAACACAAATTGTGCACTTCTAACACAATACAAACACCTAAAATAACTAAGACTACAGGAAGTTAAGTCCTTCTAGGACTCCCCCTCCAACATCTATAAATATATAACCTAACCTCATTATTCATGTATGTTTTTTAACATTCCAGCATATTTCTTCTTGCACACTTAACTGACTTAAGCATCGGAGGGACGACGGGGACACACCTCGACGCCTTTGTTTCAAGTATTGAAGATCGGATTACGCGAAGCTCTTCCATCCGGTTCGGGTTGGCCCAAGTACGAATTTTGACATCATCAACTTGAATTGTAAATTTCAGAATTGTAAGTACACTGGGCTGGGGAAAGTGGAAGACATGGGAGAAATAATGGATTACTTAAGACCCGATCGGGTCAAAAAAATTTGTAACGCGGTATAATTAAAAAATCGGCGGTTCAAACGGGGTCAAAGGCAGGTTGTTTGTTCAACCATAAATCTTTGTGACTCGGATCGGGCCTGGATCCGATTCACCGGTTCGGGTGTTACAACTATAGTTTATATTATAAACCATACAAGTTTGAATTAAATTGAATACATATGAATTATATAAATTACGATTTTTTTATTAAAAAATAACATTAAAACCGAATCAATTTTGGTTCTAGCAAGAATTGGACTAGAATCATTCAATTCTCGATTCTAAGATCTGGAATCTGATAGAATTGTTTGGATTCGCCCTATTTTGGTTTGGGTCGGATGTTACCAAGTAAAAATTCCATCCTCTAAATTCTTGCATCCATCAATTCTTAGAGCTTGACCATTCTTACATGATTTAGATTCATCTCTAAGAGCGCCTAATCGTATTAAAAGCTTGTTTGTCATAGATTTTTGTGAAATCATTTTAAAACACATAGTTCATTGAGTTCATAATTTTTATTCATTTTTTAATTACACAAACTCAAAAAAAATAAAAATATGATTTTTCACTTGAAATCTTTGTCAAACAAGTTATAATATCAAGTTTTTTAAGTTCATTTTCCCTTTATTTACCCTAAAACGTGTCTTTGGTTAATACAACCATGCTACATCAATAATATATTAAATATTATATTTAGTGAGAATCATTTTTTGAACGATTTAACTATACTATAATTCAATTATTTTAATAATAGCTCACTTTTCCTTTTTTAGTATGTATTTAATTTATTTAACCATTTAGTTATCATTAATGTACATGTATATTTGACAGATTCATTTCATTCATTAATGTATGAATTCTCTATTATTAATTTTCAATTAATTAACATTCACATTCAATTAATTAATATTCATCTTCATTCATACATTTTAGTGTTATTAATTCTAATTATAAATTAATTAGAATTTCACATTTAAGAATGTATTTCATTATTCACGTTCATGTATAATTCATTATTCACATTCATATATTCTAATTAACATCCAGTTTTACTTTGGGCGTGTTTTATGAATATTATTGAGGAAATAATGTATTTTAAATAGTGATATGATTATGACTGGGCTAAAAAAACTGCAACCCGCTAAACTGGACCGACCCAACTCGTATTGGGTCTGGTCGGTTCGATTTTAAATTTATTTTGGGTCAGGTGAAACAATTTTAAAATTATTATGGGTCAGGTCGGTTCACTTCAAAACCTTTCAAATCGACCAACCTTATTTTCTTTGAAGCTTTAAAGCGGCGCGCTGCAGTAGACCATTCTTCTTCTCTCCCAGATCTGACCTCCAAGAACACTGGTAAGTCCTCTCTCTCTCTCTCTCTCTCTCTCTCTCTCTCTATTGTTCTAATTATAACTTTCGTGAACGGGTAAACGATGAGGGTGGTAAAGATGTGCGGACTTAGTTTACATCAAAATTTTCAAAAACCCACCTTGTGATTTGACTGAAAAATTAATTTTCATTCTTAAATTAGGTTCAATCTGGTTCGACATGAAATTTTGAAACCCTAGATCTTCTTCTTTTTTATCTTTTTTTTGTAGCCTTTGGTGGCTTTTCTTGGTAACAAAATCGATATTTGGTGGAGAAAATAAAACTATAGATTTACAATTTTCTTGTACAGATCTATATATTCTTAGTGATTTTCTGGATCTTCTGTACATTGTTGGCTGGTTCTCTTGGCACCGTTTTGCTGAGGCTTTTGGTGGTCAAATCTCGGACGACTACGGTGGTTTGCATTTTTCTAAGCCTTTACTTGAATATTTGGTATCTTTGTTTATATATTTCTTATTATTCATATATAGAGAGTTCGAATGGAAGAACTCTGTTTGTGTGTATGAAGGGAGAGTGAGGGGATTTTCGAAATTCATATATATACAAATTTGTATACTGTTGAAGGTTTGATTTGAATTAATGTAAGGAATAGACTAATTGTCATGATGAAGTTTTCGTTTGGTTTTGATTTCTGTAATGTTTTAGTTGGATGAATTTGGTTGAGATTTTGATATATTTTTCTGTTTATGACAGAATTATTTGGAGATATGCCAATATACAATTTATGCTTAAATCTGGTGAGAAATATGTATGCTTAACTTTTGAAAGTAAGAAAGGATATGGACATTCAATCCGATAATGAACTTGTTGAGAATGTGAGGGCTGCTGAGGCTGATAATCAACCAATGGGGGTTGTTAATAATGAGTCCACTGTAAATCAACCCTCATTGGACACATCTTTGAATCTGGAATCGAGTCGTACGGAGGGAGACTTGTATGATATGGTGTTGGATATTGTTGGACAAGCTTCACGAAACAAAATATCGGATTTACTAATTGAGTACCGAATATGTAAAATAGATACCGTATTAGTGAGTTTTACTTAAGGCTTGTGCACGCCTTACTGAATTGAAATTCT